>QRAM01000030.1:400669-411963 GCA_013436055.1 Halocynthia roretzi
GCGATATAGCGAGGGACGACTGTAAACAGATGACTATAATTGGCCCCTAATTCACTCGTGAACTAAGTGAAGTACTTACGAATTATCAACTTTTTCCAACTGACATTAAATGGAGAGGCTTGTAGTAGTCACCACGAGTCTCCAGTGGTAATTGTTGAATATTTTACTTCAAGCTCTAATCAGCATTCCCCGATTAAAATCCAGTTCCGTATGAAAATATTATATTTTTGTTTCCATAAATAATACGAGCCCGGATTTTTTTGACTGCGGATTATCCTAGCAAAAATGCGCAGGAAAATTTTAACTGACGTTATTATTCTGGCTTGATAAACTTATTTTATGTGTGTGTTCGACTGTAATTAACATTCGGTATTGCACGTACTCTGTTTTTTGCGGTCTTTACAATAATACTAGGATATCATTTTCGCGATGTCCCCCGTCAATTATCCTTCCTGGTTCTTGCAAATCCTGTGATTAACTTTCGGATATTTCATCTCAGGTTTATTTGTACTTGTCACAAGTGTTTACTTTGAAAATTTCGGTGGCTTTTTTTACTTTCACGACACTATTTAACATACCGTAATTGACCGGTTGTATGTCGTGTCAGCTTTTGATATGGCTTGTTGATAACTCGTTTGCTGTTGATTTTTGCGATGGTAAATTATTCTGCGGTCATCGCAAAGGTTATTGCAGAGTAGGTCTCTTCCTGGCCAAGTTGGATTGAATGTGGTTGGGTAGAAACAATATAAAACCCGTTATTCAGCAATGAAGGAATTCTCCGAATAAATTGGTTAAATCGAGTGTATGGATCTGTAATTAGCATTTTGCTTCTGTTTTCGGGTAACTGCTAATATGTGTTCTGACCAAATAATTTTAAAGGCTGTCATGCAATAATATAATAGTATGAAATACTAGCAGAGGGAAGCCTTTAACGCAAAAGATCTCAACTATATACAGTATCCGAATTTCCATTTTGTCCGATAGGGGGCGTTAGATCAATACTATGTAGGAGTTATTTTCTCGTGAGCTCGGTTTCGGGGTTTCCTTGTCCGTGCGTTATTCTAAGATGCGTCTGGAGTCACGTGCCAAATTTAGTGAAGATCTGGTAAAAAATGTCTTATGTTGTTCTAACTTTCGAACTCAGTATATCGACCTTTGAGCCTGAATTCTGGATCATGTTAGCGATGACAGCAATTCTTGAAAACTGTTAGTTTTGTACAGAGGTCAAAGTTTAAAAAGTGTTTTCTGAAACAGGCTTAAACTCTCGCCTACCAGTCATCATCTACTGTAAATATTACAAGGCGAAGTGCGTTCAAAATCAGAGCGTGTTTAGATTTCGTGAATATCTTTTGACCCCTCTTATTACTTATGTTATTACCGCATTGCTCTAAGATTCTGCTCAACGGTGTAAGTCTTCATATGGCAGGTGGACTATGAGGTTTTTAACGGGAAAGATATAAACTCTGTTTTCATGTTGTCAGAAAGTTTGAAAACAGAAATAAATCTCCTGCAGCACGCTGTATGACTTTTGATAGAAAAAATAATTCATCTGACGTTGAGAAATCCATAATATGTGAATAAAATTCTCCATATTCATAGAAATAGTAATACTGAGCAGATATTCATTAATAATTATAAAGTATTCACGGATCTTTCTTTGCGTATCACGGTTTCAAAAATCGTTTTTTAAAAGAGTTATCAGCTATATTTAATAATATCCTGGTTGAGTTATTAAGATCGGCTGAGAGTTTAATAGTTTTTCAATGTTTTGATTTGGAACTACTCTTAACTGTAAACGGTACTCGATAACGCAAATAATCTTCTACGTGACCTTCCTCTACGATTTAAAAAAACACTTATGTTTGAAAAAACAAGGCGTATTATGCATATTTGCGTCGAAGTGCTGAAATAAATCATTTTCCTGAGATTATATTTTGTCGGAACTAGCTTTGTGTTGAAGGTGCCACCTGGCTCAATTTTCGAACTGTTTTATAAAGTTTGATAAACTAATTTGATATAAATCTTCGTCCTAGATAAACTTAGAAAAGAGGAAACTCCCAAATATCAACCCTCTGTTATGTCATTAACATTATAGATAAGTATTTAAATATGCATTTAATTCTCCACGGTAATTATAACATCAACATTTAAGTGACGCCTCACGATACTGTCTATATTAAGTAATACGACATCGAATTATCGAAGGATTCTAACGAGTTTATGTTCTACTAACGAGAAGAAAATGACAGCTTCACCTATCAGCACAATAGTACTGACAGCCTCCTTTAGTACTGGAATTCCGGTAAACGCCTTTCGGTTAAAAATAGCTATCGACATATAAAAATATGGCCCCAACTATCAAGAAACTTTGATTAATGACCAAAAATTATTTTCATCGAAGATAGCGTCTCCTTATGTATGATTGGAAAATGAAGATAACGGTTTGATCGTGGCAATTAGGTCTAACATTTGCATAGTTCTGCAACGTGTTCGATGTACGAACTAAACGGTCCCTTTGTTAGACGTAAAAATTCTTGCTAAATTTATCACCTCGGCCGCTAACTAATGCGATTTTTCGATTCCTATATCGAAATAACGCAGTTGTTTATTATTTAATTGTGTGCTTGATGCCATCCTGTGACTTTTGACACAGTTTTACGGCTCCTAATGACGAAAACTTGTTGTATTAGTCGCAGATTTCCATCATATACACGAAGATGCTTTGAAGTATTTAAGTGGGAAGACATGTTGTTTAGATTCGTGTTGCAACGATAAGTTTAATTTGACCGATTAACGGCCACTTTTAAAAGCTGATGAATTCCGGGTTCGGTCAGTGAAAGACAGTTATTAATTTACTAAAATAATAAGTGTTTTTGAAGCCATAGTAGTTAAATATTTCTATTTTTCTCTCTGTACAATTTGAATTATAATTCAATTTATTTACTTGCTGTTTTAGAGCTCGCAGTCTTCGAGATCCATCGAAGAAATTCAAGATAGAAGCGAATAGCAAGCAGTTGTATATGACTGGCTGTACAGTGTTACATAAAGATAGTAACGTGATAGTAGTGGAAGGAGGTACAGTAAAGAAATCGTTCATTATCAAATGTGTAATATACATCCAACTTTCAACTTCTACTGATGTCCATGACCCGCATTTACAGATGCCACATAATAGTTAGCCCAAATGCATTCTGTTTAGCCCACTTGAGTAATTTAATTATGTAATTATTATGTAATTCAAATATGTTGCAAGCCATCTTACCTGAGACCGAATCGCTCAACTAAAATATGGAATTTAAAAAGAAGGTCCGACTGATAGTCCCTGTACAACTTCCTTCTTCTACAGACCATCCTGTACAGACATTACACTTGTCATCTTACAACTTCAGAATGATCTGATGAATTAATGGTTGAATTGTTCATTGTTCATCAGGTCCCAAAGCCCAAAGAAAATTCCGTCGACTAATGATGGTCCGTCTCAAATGGGGCGAAGACAAAAAATGGAAAAATGGTAAGAAAACATATTCCTCGCGTCATGCAGTCACGTGGAGATTTCGCCCAATCAAAACCTTTGAATATTTTTTTTAAGACGAGGATGACAGCGATCATCCTAACACCTGCAACTTGATATGGGAGGGCGAGGCGAAAACGAAGAATTTTGGCGAGATGACGTTCAAACAATGCGCCACAGAAAGCCAAGCCAGAGATTTTTTCAAAAAACATGGTGTGGGACATTACTGGGACCTCGCTCAAGCACAGAAGTTACTGGAAGAGTAAAGAGCGTCATATAAGAGCTTTTCTTTCAATATTTGACTTGAGTGGATTGTTCGAGTGTCGGATGAGCTGTGCCCTGTCTTATTTCTTATGTCATCTATCATAGATGATGCGCGAATAGGTGAGATGATGTACCATAGTCAGTGATTATACTCCAACTCACTCTCCTAGTGGGTCTCTCAATTCAAAGTAATAAAATCCTGAATTTGAACTCTTTTGTATGATTAATTAAAAGTAAACACTGCATTACATTGGGCTGAAGAGTATTTGAGTGGGGATGAAAGCTTGATAAAGGATGTAGACAGACCGACGTAGCGATAGACAGCTGAACAAAACAAAATTTCTTCTGGTACTGGCGCCAAAATACAGTTGAAGGCGATGACTGATTTCACTGCTCTTCACTTGTTTTTATTTTTTTAATCAAATATTTCTTTTATTGACTAGGTAACCAGCTCTTACACAAAAATATTTTCTTTCGTTTTTCTGGGTTATTTCGTTCACCGGTGAGTGACTTTTTTTCAAACGGGAGAGTACTGCGGCTGCCATCTAGCGGCTCAAAATAATAATAGAGCGTATATGACGATATCATTCATCGTACGAGTTAGTTAAGCCCGAACCAGAGGAAAACTTCGCATAATGAAATTACCCACTGTACTGAATTTAGAGTTGCTGAAAACGGGGCTAAAATCAGTCTCCGGGGGACCCCTAACGCCTCGCTATAGTCATAGCCCACTTGTTGCTGTCACGGTTTGTTATGAATTAACGGGCCGACCTAGTAGGTGATGGTTGCTCGGGCCCAGTCCGCTATTAGTTCATTCATTTTATACCTGAAGCCTATCAGCTTTAATAATACTTGGACGCCGTACTACCAATAATATATATCTGCTTGTCATCCCTGCAATTGTCTTTGTAATATGATCGTGGTTCTGGTTCGCCGTTGTGACCCCGTTTCATTCATTCATTCAATTTCCTGTGTATGGAAACTTTCTGAACTATGATAACGATTTGCTTCGTCATTCGTGAGCCTGTTTCATTCATTTGTTCAATTTCTTGTGTACGGAACCTTTTTGAACTAGGAGAACGATTTGCTTCGTCATTGCGGTTAAATGAATACAGGGTTCGCTATGAGGATGGTTGTTTTCACTGAGAACTAGCTCTAACCTTCGCTCGTGTCTTCACGATACGTCTGGCTTACAATGAATTTAAATAAACCAAGATTAGCATAATATGGTAATCAGAATGGTTGGTGTATAAGTTATGAATAGTAACGTTATTCATAAAGACAACTACACGTGCTTACCAGTAATTATTCAATAAATGTAGGTGGTATATCTAAGAAAAAAATGGTTTACTGTACGAGAGCGTTATTTCATTACTAATGTCTATGCTGTAACAATTCATTTATGTTTGCTATCTTCTGAATATACGATTGTTCTAGCTGGTTACTTGTCGAATCTTGCCCTGTTGTGTTTGGCCATGAAATCGAGATCTGGTCCTACAGAAACGATTCCAAATGGATTGATCGACTTGTGACTCATCTTCAAATTAAAAAACAAATACCAACATTACCACATTTGAACAATAAAGTATAAAATTACAATTACCATCTAGACTTTAGATTCTAAAGGTACATTTCAAGTCGTTTTCCCGGTAATTAAACAGTCGTCAACAAACCATCTACAGACTTTGAGTAAAGGGTTAACTGTGAACGTGTTGTTATTCCAGTAAATTTAATAATATTTTTATTTATTCAAGCGCACTGGCTCTAAAAGTAAATAAAAAGGTTGCCATATTCTTGCTAGTCATACCATGTAATGCTTCATTATATGATCCATATCCACTGTTTCGGCAATTCCTCGGCTTTGATACAAATCGCGAAGATATTCCCACAGATTCGTATAGTCTATCATGCGCTTCCTGTTGCACTGCGATACGTAAAGTTATTACACATAATGAATAGCTCCGGATTTTTACAAGTATTCTTAAAGAAACACTGAATTTTTGTTACTTTGAAATGTCCATGATAAACTTTGTCAAACCGGACCAATGTTGTGAATAGTCTCACGTCAGCCTCTGTCATCTGATTGCCAACTAGATATCGTGAATGTCCCAGCAATTCATCCGCCTGTTTATCGATTGGTTAAAAACGTTTAATTAATATCTAATATGAAAGTATTGGAACAATTCCATAATGGTATTCATAAGACTAATCTCGCTATTGTACATATGAGAGCGAAAATTTAATTTTGAAACAAAGTTGCCATATTTGGGATGTGTACTAAGTTAGATAAAAGGTTGTACAATATTGCAATATTCCACAGATATGTTAGAAATGCTTTTTCACCTTATCTAGATGTACAAAAAGATCTGTAACCGCAGTGTCATAAGCCTCTTGTGACTGCGCGAATCCAGCCTTGTAAACTCCGTTGTTGATGTGCCTTGGTCGTATTAAACGCAATCAATGGAGTTTTTTACAGGAAATTTTTATTGTATCTATTTCAAAGTAGAATTTAAACTTACGGATAAACCCAGTCATTGACAGCGTCGATTTGCTTCCGTAAATCAGCCGGGTAAATATCGATAGCCTGTTGTTCTGGGGTTTCACAAAACTCATTGAATTCGGAATTGAACATTCTTATAATCTCACTCGATTCGTTGTTAACGATGGTTTTCGCTTTTTTATCGAACAGAACCGGCACGGTAACTTTTCCATTGTAATCTACAATCGTACACATACGATAAAGCATGTTGAATGTAGAAATTAGCTTAGTTTGGTTAGCTCAGGGATCGGGAACCTGCGGCTCTAATGTGACTCTTGGATACTTGAATGTTTTACCGAAATAGTTTCATTCAAAAATTAAAAATTCATAAAATTAGATATTTGGTTCTTTGCCATGAAAAGTTTTCCTACCTCTGGGTTAGCTAAAAGAACAAGCAAAATGAACAGGGATTACCAGGGGAAACTTTGAGGTAAACATCACGCATATACTCGGCGTTGAATATAGGATCTTTAGAGCAGAGACGAGTCTATAAGAAATGAATGTAGGTAAAACTTATAGAGATTTATTTAATAGTGTTTTTGTACTTTTATTACACATACATTTTCGTTGAAACGCCAACCACGATCTTCCATGAGGTAGTCCACAACCGTGTAAGAAATAACATTTTCGAGTCCCTTCAATCTGTAAAAATGAAATTGTTTACAGCTAATGGTTGTAATTTCTCTATCGCGATGTGAAATTTTACAAACTAGTGGTAATACAGCGTAATTTCGTTGAAACGCGATTGTTAAGGTAGAGAAAATTCTAAAAGAAAGTGGAAACGCGTTAAATCGAGATTTTACCCTTTAACTATTAGAAAGGATCCAATGAACAATTGCGTTAGGCCGGGCCGAGTTAAAACGAAGTTACGCTATACCGTTACGTATGTAATGAAGTGAAAACAAAATCTTACTTTCTGACGACGAGGGTACGATGGGCCCATGGGCAAGCCAGTGACACATACAAGTGGTAACGGTCCTTCTCTGCTTTAAATCCGCTAGAGCCGTCAGCTATTGTGATGAAAATAGTTTTTATTCTTCTTCTGTGTTTTTAGTAGTTCCGAGAATGCTCTTGGTGATTACACTTATTCTGTTGGATATTAGCATTGTAATATTCATATTGCTTTTTGTATTTGTGTCTCTTGGTATGAAATGGTATCTAAATTATGATGGTAGGTTGTTATCAGAACGCATCCCCATTTTCTCCATTGAAATAAGTTATCTCCCTCGCATATAACGAGGGACTAGCGTATTCTGTGAATTTCGTTAAAGTGCAGATCCTACGACAGACATGAAATTGAAAAAGCAAATCTTATTACTTTGTTCGTTCCACTATATACAAGTAACTTACCAGTAACCCATTGACGAAATGAAGATGCATTGCGGATGAATTCACCGCTCTTGTTGATCGACGTCATGACACTCTTGTGCTTTTCCTGAGACATAGCGGTTTCTTTGCTTGTATAAAAACGTTTAGAAAAGCTAAATGCTCTTTTAAAGCGAGGTAGAATTCGAATGAAGCTTGTCTGTTGGTTAGAAACTGACAAAATGTTACTAAGAATGGTTTTGAAGGCAGTGGACGACCCGCGGGTTATATTGGACATAACTTACGTAAGTAACTATTTTGTAGCGCTATAGTGGGTGAGAGTACATGCAGTATTCATTAGATTGACTGAAAACAGAATTATGTTTCCAAAACTAAAACGTTTCTAAAGTAATAGCTATTTAGATTCTAGAGTATATTTTCTGAAGTATAGTTCTGCTGCCTTTACGCTATCTTCCTTAAATCGTGTGTTCAGTTTCGTAACACTTTTCTTTTCTCAGCACTGTTGCAGGCCTCCGTAATCTGTCATCCATGAATTTCAGTATTGAGGAAACGCAGAACTTAAAGTGAAAGCTACAGAATCAACGCAGCTCACAAATCTCCTGAAATATACATAAACTGCCGAAAATCTCTCACTTTTTACTTGAGTAACTGGAAAGCATCGTTCTTTGCTATTCAACACCGCTGACTTTCGACACGCTCAATGTAGAATAACGCACACACACACACACGCACACACGCACACACGCACGCACGCACTCACGCTTTATGTAGAATAATTGACGAAGCATGATTCGACAGAATTAAATTTCATTCTTTATTTATTCCAAAGGTTAGTTTCTCTTAACATCGCGTAATGTTTATCCTGAATAATTGTTAATACAATGGATTCTTCACTATTACAAAGTGACTATAGGCAGGCAATGTTGGCTATTGAATATACTTGTATATAAATTCTGCTATACTCTGCAGCTGAAATTTTAATGAGTTTTCAGCTTATGGCGGTAAGAATAACAGACTTCTACGGTCAAACATTCACAACATCAAACAACAACTGACGAACATCAATAGACATTGCTATGCGTACAAAACAATCACTTGAAACGTTTGGCACGATCTTGCTTTTCCTCGAAGTTTATACTCGCCAGTCCAACTGGAACTATTCCCGATGGATTAACGTCCAGAAAACTCATCTGTAAATATTATTGACGTGTTAGCAGAGCAGTCGAATATTACTCACAATTAGCGAAGTTAAATAACATAGCGTTACATAGTAGTGCTTGGTAATGTGGTCGAAATGAGTGGTTTTATTGAAGCCGTGAGTCTGATAAAGATCCCGAACATATTCCCACAGGTTTGGATAATCAACAATGCGTTTCTTGTTGCACTAAAATTTAAAGACATTCGCTTTATTAAACAAGAGATATAAGGCACATCTGAATAAATCAACCTTACTTTGAAAAGGAAATGATAAACCAAATCAAACCGGAGCAGTGTCGTAAATAGTCTCAGATCAGCCTCTGTGAGTTGGTTTCCTGCTAAATATCGACTTCCGCTCAGAATTTCCTCTGCCTAAGAAAAAGTAGCTGTTTTTTCCATTGTTAAAGCACGTTTCAAATGAATGTAGCTAATGAAGCAGGTTAGGACACGGTCGTTACCTTATCTAAATGCTCGAAGAGTACAGCTACAGCTTGGTCATATATTTCCTGCTGTGTGGCGAATCCAACGTTGTAAACGCCAATATTGATATTCCTAAATGATAAACTCATATAGATGGTGGATATCGTAAAATTACTAATATCAATGGCCTATTAACATTAGATACTGATTGTTAGTTATACTGTAGACCCACTGTAGGTTTTAACGAACTGAAAATAGAACTTAAACGCTTATAACGCATTTAGGCATGGACATCAATTTTTCAATTTGTAAACTAAAAAATAAGTAAAGTAAAAAATTTTAGCATCTCATGCGTTATAATGAGGCAATTCTTTCTTTACTATCTTGGGCTATGATAATTATAATTCCACAGTGTAAGTGGCGAATTTCAAACTTACGGAGCTATCCAGTCGTTCAATCCGTCTATCTTGCTTTGAAGTGATTCAGGCCGAAGATCGATATTTTTTTGTTCGCTTGTGACACAGAATTCGTTAAATTCTTTGCTGAAAATCCTTAAAATCTCTGCAGACTCGTTGTTCACAATCGTCTTCGTCTTTTTATCAACCAGCAACGGAACGGTGACACGTCCGGTGTAACCTGTCCACATTCACGAGTTTAGGACTCCATAAAGCACAACAAAAAAATAGTAAACATCAGCATACCTGGCTGAACTTGCGTATATATATCTCGCAAGTTTTCTGCCCCGAAAACCGGATCGTTGGTGCACAACGGCGCCTTGAAATATTGCAGATATATTCGTATAAGTGATTGGAAGTGCGATCGAAATTGTTGGTGAAATCGAAATCAAATTTTTTAATCATGCTTTTACCTTTTCATTAAACCTCCATCCCTTGTCAGATTTTAAAACATCCACCACTGAAAGAGATATAATGTCTTCAAGGCCTTTTACGCTGTGATGTAATATGGAGTGAGTGAATACGAGATTGTACTTAACTTAACTCTAACGAACGAAATAGGATAAAATGTAACAATAATCGGTTCTCACTATCTTGCGATCAAAGCTCTATGAGCAAACGGACAAGCAAAGGAAACGTAGAGGTGATAGCGTCCCTTTTCAGCCTTGTATTCACTTGAACCATCAGCTTTGAAAATGAAATACATTTACGATAGTGAAACACTCTCGTCCAATATGCATTTTTCATGAACCTTCGTAATCTACCTGTGATCCAGCTGTGAAAGCCTTTGGTCTGAGACATAGTGATATATTGCAAGAAAAGTAGATTTTCAGAAGAGTAGAAATTGTCTCAACGAAGGTGTTGACGTGTCTATATGCTTACAGTTGGTTGCTAGTAAACGTATCATGAAAAAAACGTCACATAGCTGACATGTAATGTGGAAGATATAGAAAATAAAGGTGTCAGTAAAGATAAACTAACTATCGATTAACGTTTTATAAGCCTGTAGGCTATCGACAAATAATTTCATTACACTCAGTAGATACAAAATCTCTTTCATGTTACTGCTTGCCAGTAAGCCTCCTATTATGCTCATATCGGATACAGTACAGTAACGGCATACACAACTACATTTCCGATTCTGCAAAGCTCCTCACAGCGCGTTTAGTCGCATCGTACAAACTATTCCAAATCATGGTGTCGAATTTCTTTCGAAAAAAATCGAGAAAAATGCTTGGCGACTACTAGCGGCTAAAATAAAAAATTCTACAGGCGTTTTTCTCGCATCTTACCGGTCAATACAGATTTGACAGAGTCATTTCATCTGAATAAGTCGTATCCTAGATTTAAAGCTATGGTACCTTCGGGTAATAAGTCTGTTTGGATTTTTAGTTGTTGAATTGTTTGTAGAAATATTGATATCGATAGATATCATGCAAGAGTATAAGTGTTTTTGTGTTATAATATCACCGATGATGTAATAATTATACGTTTGAGTGATTCCGCGTCAACAGCTGTTTTATATTTCGCAATCGTTAGAAGGAGAAGTTGCCGGACGAGGGAAGCTTGTTACCACGTTGCG
>QRAM01000030.1:413290-476936 GCA_013436055.1 Halocynthia roretzi
ATACATTAGCGTCAATTTTAAACTTGAAACTGAAAAAATGCCTTCAGAAGCAGCGAAAAGACGAGCACTGAAGAAAAAAGAGGCCTCAAAAAAGAAGCCAACTAAGAAAACTACAGAAGAAAATGGAACTTTAACGAATGGAGCCGGTAATATATCAGACAGTTATATCAGATAGCATGAAGCTAGTCACTTTGATTTTTGTGATCTCTTTTGAACATAAAACTTTTCAAACTCAACTCACTCAAAACTTATTATATGTGGTTTCAGAGTAAAAGTTATGGTTTCGTAATGTGTTTTCCTGGTTGAACAAGACAAAACATGGTGACATGAGATAATTATCTAATACCATGTGTCAGAAGAAAAATCAATCTAGAAATCTGGATTCGAATACCATATTTATTCGATTGGAAGCCACGGCTTATATTTTGTTTTTTCATTATTTCGTGCGGCTCACAATCCGGTGCGGCTTACATTTGTTCTTTACCATAACGGAGTTTTGCGCCGAATACTGCTATCTCATAAATATAGGAGAAAGGTGTGTTTAGATGTTCTTTCGCCCATAACTACAAGGGTTCTTGACTAGCCGCTCTCAAAACTTGCACCAGGATCCGTTTAAGGCAGGAATTGGTTATAGGCTACTTTTTTCGAATAGGGGCCCCGATAGCGGCCACAGATAAGGCTTAGGTAGGCTACGTTCAAGTGCGGTTTACAGTAATTTTTGAATACAATTTCGATCGGCTTACAATCGAATAAATACGGTACACCGACACTTGCGTAAATGGAAGTCTAATCAAAGGATTATGCCAGCACCTTTTCAATAGGCCAAAATTATCTATCAGAAAATCTTTGCCAACTATGGGCTTGCTCAATATGCTCCAGTTGAATAAACATACTATACATATTCAAGGACTTTTTGTTGTTTGTAGAAAATGGAGATGTTTCGTCTGAACTGCAGAACCTGTCCATTAATTCTCGCTCTTGCACTGGTGTACTAGCTTCCCATCCTCTTGCCACAGACATCCATATTCATAATTTTTCCTGCACTTTCCACGGACAGGTATTTCAAAATCTCCTATGAATTGTATTCAATCCCAACTCCAAAACCCAAATTTTTCATTGATTTTATTCCGAATTGTACTTCAAATTCTTATATAGCTTAGTGTGTATTAGAATTTTTATACTTGCAAATGATGACATGGGTCTGATATATATTGCATATAATTCTCTCAGATTCAATTATCAAATATATACTTGAGAATTTCATTCTAGAAAGGTCCAATTGATGAAACCTATAGTATGGTAATCATATTCTATTTACTAAGTATTGTTTTTAAATGTATTTTCCTTTAACAGGTTCTTTTTGAAGACACTAATTTGGAATTGAATTCTGGAAATAGATATGGATTCATTGGCATGAATGGTTGTGGTATGTATTTTATAAATTCATTGATTATAATATAAATACAACGATAACATACCATAATCTTAACTAGATTCGTATAATCACAGGTAAAACCACCATGCTGAGATGTATAGGACATAGAGAAATCCCCATCCCTGAACATATTGACATCTTTCTCTTGGACAGAGAGTTAGATGGGAGTGAGAAAACTCCACTCGAAACTGTTATGGAAGTCGATCAAGAGCGTTTGAAGTTGGAGAGAGAGGCTGAGCGTTTGATGCATGAAGATCGTGAGTAACTTGAAAGATCTTCTTGGAAGTTATATTTTTGAGTTACTTTAGTTCAGTAGATAGATACTAATATGCAATAAGAAAGACTGACATTACGATAAAAAAGTATTCCCATTTTCCTTCTGACTATAGGTGTGGAATAAAATATATTTCCGAAGGTTCAATATTTAAAATAGCGATAATTCAACTTTCAATAGGATGCTTACCACCTTATTCTTGATATTACATTACATTAGTGTCCAGTGAGATTTTGAGAAAATTGAAATATTAAATGTACAATTAGCTTACCATTCTATTTTCTTATTATTTTTAATTACGTAATTAAAAAATTACTGGAATTCAAATTATAATCACTCGCGTAAACCGCTCATAAGTAACCCATTCATTTTGTGTCACTAGCGGAAAGCCAGCACTTATTCCACATCTATGAACGTCTTGACGAGATCGGAGCTGATGTCGCTGAAGTCAGAGCGGGAAGAATTTTGCATGGATTGGGATTTACTGCGGCGATGCAGCAGAAAAAGTTGTCTGATTTTTCTGGTGGTTGGCGGATGAGAGTTGCCTTGGCAAGGTAATCTAATCATTCTACTGAATTCAATTGTTCTTTTCATTTGTATTTCTGAACATCATATATTTGACTCTGTAGAGCTCTGTTTGTGAAGCCATACCTTCTGCTATTGGATGAGCCTACTAATCATCTCGATTTGGATGCATGTGTCTGGTTGGAGGAAGAACTCAAAAAGTAAGTGCTTATTGAATATGTGTATATTTATGTATTATATTAGTTAATCATTCAAATAATGGAACTCACTTTTTTTCAAGTTTCAAACACATTCTGGTTTTGATTTCTCATTCGCAAGATTTTCTCAATGGCGTTTGTACCAACATCATTCATATGAAAGATAAAAAGTTACAAAATTACACAGTAAGTTTTAATTGCCTGCTACTGATAGAATTACTCCAAACTAGTCATACTGGTCTCATTCTTATCAGAGGTGGAAGAACCTAGAACTCATATATGATATATTTTATGTAGATAGAAAGACGTTAACTAACTGTTTATCTCTATTATTATATTTACCACAAGTTTCTTTGCTATGTCCACCACACTCATCCAACATCTTAAAATTGAATTACCACCATGATTATTGAGCCCATATTCTCTACTCTAGTCCAGGGATCAAATTGTTATTATGTCGTAACTCCCTCTTGTAGCAATGTTATTTAGTTACTTCAGAGTATATCAAAATAAATAGCTGTAGTATTTAGCCAAGCCTAAACAGCTTGTAGTTGATAGTAAATTAAAACAGAATACTATTAAAAATCTATCTCCTGTACACAGGGTAACTATGATGCATTCATACGTACAAAAGGAGAGCTGGAAGAAAACCAAATGAAAAGATATAAATGGGAACAAGATCAAATCTCGCATATGAAGGTTTAAATTTTTTTACATTTCAACACTTATCTGTTCTTGGTAAGAAATCTATTAATAGTTTATTGCAACTGTTCACTTTCTGTCTTTTGCTAATGATCTATTTGTGAACTAAAAATACTGGTAAAACAAAAAATACTAGGTATATGTTCTTGTAGTTTCATAATAAGAACCGTGCTGACATTTTCTTAACAGGATTACATCGCTAAATTTGGTCACGGCAGTGCAAAATTAGCGAGACAGGCACAGAGTAAAGAAAAAACGCTGGCAAAGATGGTTGATAAAGGTACGTAATTCTAATGCAGCACACGTATATGGATATATATTTATCACCAGTAGTTTGGTAGTAGTTATACACCCTTCCCCCAATTTATGAGGATTCACTCAACAAGGGTACAAAGTTATTATTTTGCTCTTAAATCTCATTAGGTTTGTTAGGCATCAAATAATATAGAACCTGTAGCTCATGGGCCTCAACCTAAGTCCAAATAAGTGTTCTGATACTGAATATGACCAAGAATGAACTGTGTGAATTATTTTGCGTTAACTAATTGCTTCCTCATCACCACTTGGTGACCCAGTAACAACGCGTTTCGATTTATGAGCAAGTTTTTTACCCAGTTCCTATCTTGAACTGAATCAATCGATCTTGAACAATGAACCATTTTCATTTTTTCTCACTTAACAGGACTCACCCAGAAGGTTCTTTCTGACTGTACACTCTCTTTTTTCTTTCCGGACTGTGGTAAACTCGCCCCTCCTGTTCTTATGGTACAGAAAGTTAGTTTTCGATACAACGACACAACGGTGATTTTTTTAAATACTATTACCATGTCAGTATATTCTCACCTTAAAAATGTTTTAATCAATATTTGTGCATTGTTTGCAGCCTTGGATCTACAAGGACTTGGAATTCGGAGTAGATTTGGATACAAGATTAGCGTTAGTTGGACCAAATGGAGCAGGAAAATCCACTTTACTCAAGCTGATAGCTGGCGAGGTTTGAGGATATTTGTTATTAGCATTATCTCTTAATAAATTTTAAAACATTTTACTGTCTTTACTGTGATTTGTATAATGATATGTCACTTTCTCAAATCCCTATCGCTATTATGTTGAAACAATTTACTTAATATACTTTCAAATTGAAAAGGTTTTAAACTTATTAATAATTAAATTCATTACAGCTAGTACCCACGGATGGATTGATTCGTCGTCACAGTCATTTGAAGATAGCTCGTTATCATCAGGTAATTGCGGAGTGTTATATCTGCGTTTTTTTAAAATTATAGCAACTTTTCTCTCGACCATATCAACTATATATTCTCTCTCGTATTAACATTGATTGAGGTTAACCACTGCTATGATATTACACAAAAAAACTTTCATAAAAAAAAAATGCACAATCCGTTTTTCAGCATTTAGCAGACCATTTAGATGTTGACCTTTCTCCATTGGACTACATGATGAAATGTTATCCTCACATGAGAGATATTGAACAAGTGAGGAAAGTTATCGGAAGATATGGGCTGACAGGGAAACAACAGGTACGTTCATACTATGCACATCATTCAAACTAAAATTCACTCCTAACAGCTGAACCTCTTCAGGTTTGTCCTATCAAAAATCTGTCTGATGGTCAAATATGTCGTGTGGTTTTTGCTTGGTTGTCGTATCAAAATCCTCATTTGCTCCTGCTTGACGAACCTACTAACCATCTTGACATCGAGACCATAGATGCTTTGGCAGAGGCGATCGTCGAATTCAATGGTGGAATGATATTGGTGTCTCACGACTTCAGACTCATAAGTCAGGTAAGGCTTTTTTCAGAGCTATATATTTAAAAAAACAATTTATGTGTGTATTAAAATGTATTTTTATGACTCACAGGTAGCTAATAATATTTGGGTTTGTGAAAATCAAACTGCAACACCCTGGGAAGGAGATATTTTGGCTTACAAGGAATCCCTGAAGAAACGTGTGCTGAAGGATGATAAAAGTCTTACCAAGTAAGAAAATAAACTTCATGTAAAGTGTAATAATGTTCAGGAAACAGTTACTCATTTATCTTTTTCTTGGTATCACTTTTAATGCAACCAATAATGACAATTTTCATTTTTTATTGCAGGGGTAAGAGTGCAGATCATCAGAGGTAATATATTTTTTTACATTACCCTCCAAAAATGGTTAAAAGAATAGGATTAATAGTTGTGCATTTCTCTTTCACAGAGTGGAGGTTTCCCAAAAAAAATTCCCATCCCTGAAGACAAAACCAAACCAAAAATCATCCAACATGATTATGGGAATCGTTCCTGCTAAAAAGCCTTCCAAAGGTCAGAAAGCGGCAACTAATGGGACCAATGGTAATTCAAGAAATGTAGATTTCTGGGATGATAAATGAAACCATTTTCTGTAAACTCATACATAAGCAAAATATCTAGGAAAAATGTATAGGATTGGCAATAGTAGTTTTATGGATATTTTTAGGAACATATTTATTTCAGTCTTTCTCTCGTACTGCATCAGATCATACTCCTGTGACGTTATTTTTAAGTTCACATTTTTGTGTATTTATTATTTTGCCATAGCAGTATTTGTTCCAGTGGAGTTTTGAAGTCTGTTTTGTCATCCTACACAAGTGTATTGCTGCAACACTGCACATTTAGGAAAACTTGGTTATAATCTGTAAATAAAAAGGTTGTGTGAACATATGTAGATTTCATAAGAGACAGGCAGGTACATGTAGTCTGCAAGCGCTGGCTGCTGGCTGCTGGCTGCTGATATTCAGGGATAACAGCCAAACAGAGCTTTGGGGATTTATGATGCTCTTCATTAGTGGATAAAGTGCTCTGCCTTGCCTCTTTATGAGCATGCACAATCTGTATACTCTGTTAGCTGATTAGACTTCATCTTGAATTTGGTAATACAGTCCCTCGCTATATCGCGGTTCCACTACATCGCGGATTTTTATATATTTTGTATGTATTTTAATGCAATATATTTTTATTTTTTTTATGATGAATGCCGTGACGTACATTTAAGCTAAAAGTTTTTAAAATTTAAAATAACCGGTAAAATGATTGTGGGAAAGGTAGGTGAATAAGAGTGTGAATGGTTTAAAATACGGTTTAATATATTCAAATAATTAAATAAATGTGTGGTTTCTATCATCTATCGCAGGACGCTCTGGAACGAGGGATTACTGTATGGGAATTCAATTTTGGTTCAACTATGGTTAAATATTTTCTACTACTGAATAACCGGTGGTCATTACTGTAGTCAGTGTGATGAGGAGATATTAACAGCACTGGACGCAATATCATATACGTTTTTATATTCATAACAAATGAATATATACGAACTTTGTTTGATTCATTCCCATTATCAGCAATACCGTCTATTATGGTCTGATCGCAATACAGCAAAGCATACCATTTGCTCATAAGTGTTCTTTCAGAGATCTATTTTCGTCGGCGTCGATGGTGTAACGGTTAGCATTGTTGCCTTCCAAGCAATAGTTCCGGGTTCGACTCCCGGTCGACGCATGAGATGTTCTTTTCTTGTTTCAAGAAGTAAGGCAGACCTTTCCAAATTTTTCCAGATGGTGACACACATTTTAAACATACATAATTTCGCTACACAGCAATTCAGTTTTAATAGCAAACCAGAGGTTAATTCAATCCCTTATTAGAGATGAATGAATACATGAATACAGTTTAATGTCTGCGTCCGCGACACCTATGCACTGCAGGCGACACACTAATGTGACACACAGTTTGGAAAGCACTGAGGTAGGACTTAGTTTTTGGAATCCCAGCCATAAGTTCAAACGTTTTACAATAATAATTCAGTCAATACAAGCGACGCGATGATGTAACAATTCCATTTCAAATCAATTTTGCTTACGCATATGCATTCAGTTTTCATATGTATGTGGTATTGATATATGGCACACTCTTAGCTAATGATATTAAAACGTAAATTCAATTTAATAGGAATAAAATTGTATAATTGTTGTGTTCATTGTCGAGAAAAAGAACGAGCACGCCAGGATTCGAACCTGGAATCCCCCCCCCCCCAGTCAGACGCGTTATCCATTGCGCCACGCGCCCGTATGACGAAACTGTTCCTAAAAACGTTATATAACGACATCTATTCTTCGGCTCTTGTTGTTCGAGTGTATTGGTTCATTGATTTATATATTCATCAGCTTTTATAAACCAGTAAAATTGTCGAACATTATACGGATTCTAGCGTGTTGAATGAAAAATTCGTTACATTATCTTACTATTTTTCAAAATATAGGTATAAGCGCAATCAAGCGTGTCGATTCTACAGAAAAGGAAAATGAATTCGAAAATTGTCATGGTAACATTCTCAGGTCTGCTGTTCGCAGCGTTGGTTTACATTTCTGATTTCGCTGTCGAGATTGAATAGAAGTTTTGCTTGTAATTATCTACCTGAAATAAATTTAAAATGGTAAGTTGTATTACGCTTGATCATATCTATTATCTTACTTTCGCTTGTACTGAAATAGCGTAAATTAGCGCAAATACAAACTCTTGAATACACTTGATATGAACATGTTATAATGTCTTCAAGTGATCTAATATTCTACCAACAACATGTTACATATTTTCCAACTTCCATATCGAATTAAACTTAGTGTCGATTGTGATTGTGTTCATTTCCTACTGGTTTCCCAATCAGCATTTTCTGTTAGCTGATATGTTTATATATATGCCTCAATTTATTACTTGAAGTGGTCAATAGTTTTAATTGATATTGGGCAGCTGTTGTGGCATTATTATATTATTAAGTTGTCACGTACCATCTTATTTATATGAATCGGGAATAATATTGTTATTATATTATCAGCCTCCCAAAAAGGGAAAAAAGAAGGGGAAAGGGAAGGGAAAGAAGTCGGCAAAGCCTAAAACACCAACGGTAGTCGATGGAATGTCAACTGAAGAAATGTCCAAGGAACAGGTGATGATCATATAAAGTTATGATTAGTTGTCATGATGGAGTGATTTATTGATTAATTGCAAAAAAATATCCATTCACAAATAATCTTGTCCAGATATTACCCTGATTGTTTTTCTTTCGTCATGATGGATTTTTTTTTGTTCAATAGCTGGAAGAACACATTGGTCGTCTCAGGGAAGAACTGGATCGTGAGAGAGAGGAGAGGAATTACTTTCAGCTTGAGAGAGATAAGGTAATTTACTTTTCGTTTTATAAAATAAATTCTATTTCCGATCACTGATATAAAGTTTTATTTTCCGTAGGTTAATACATTCTGGGAGATAACTAAACGACAGCTGGAAGAAAAAAAAGCTGAGTTGAGAAACAAAGATAGAGAAATGGAGGATTCTGAAGAGAGGCATCAAATTGAAATTAAGGCAAGTCAATATAGCATGCAAGGATATTTTTGTAAGTGGAACTCAACTAATGAACTTGTAAATGTTTACACATGAAATGGTATCTATGATTCCAGGTTTATAAGCAAAAAGTGAAGCATCTTCTCTATGAGCATCAAAATAACATTTCAGAGCTTAAAGCCGAAAGCTCTGTTGCTCTTAAACTTGCGCAAGACGACCACAGAACACAGGAGGGAGATTTGCGCAAAGATAAACGTAGTTTAAAAGTTAATTTGAAGGAGCAAGAATTATCTCATGAAGATTCTGTGAAAATGCTCATCAAGGTACGTTATTAAAATGTTTCTAACAATGAACAAAGTCGTCCTGTTTACTGTTACCTTTTATTGCTCATTAGAAACAAGATGAACATATTACTCAACTCCGTGATGATTTTGGAAGACAAGCAAGAGGTAAAGTACATGGTTTAAAATAAAAAGTCAGTTGTAGGAACAGATTAAACTAGACTAGACTTAGACTATACATTCCTGTAATATTTTGTTTATCGAATTGATGACCAAAAATATGCAGCTAGTAATTTTATTTTTGTCTTCCAATAATTGAAGTATATATGAGAGATAGACTTAGTATATATAGTATAAATTGAGAATTTTGATTCCAAATTGATAGGAAAATTTACAAATTTGAAAGAATGTATTTGATAAGGGAAAAGTTAAAATACTTTTAAAACAATTCAGGAACTGGTTCTGCAAAATTTTGTAATTTTAGTAACTTGTTAACGAGAATTTCTGCGAACCAGATGTATCCCACCGCTATATATAGCATATACTATACTGTTTTTAACCCATGTCACTCATATCTTTCACCTTCATCTGAACCCTTACTGTTTACCCCTCCAACCCTAACATCCGTAAACATGTTTCTCAATTATATCATGCAGAAATTGAATCGAAATACGAGCGCAAAATGCGAGTGCTTCGAGACGAGCTGGAGCTGCGCAGGAAAACGGAAATTCACGAGATCGAGGAAAGAAAGAATGGCCAGATAAATGCGTTGATGCGGAACCATGAGAAGGCTTTCTCCGACATTAAGAATTACTACAATGATATCACTCTGAACAATCTTGCACTTATTAATTCGCTCAAGGTGAGAGAATCTTTATTTTCATAATTTGTTTATAAAGTTACTTATATACGTGTTGTTTTAGGAACAAATTGAAGAAATGAAAAAGAAAGAAGAGCGCCTTGAAAAAGAAATGGCTGAGATCCAACTGCAGAATAAAAGACTTATTGAACCGCTGCAAAAAGCAAGGGAGGAGGTTGAAGATCTTCGAAAACAACTGGCCAATTACAAAAAGGATAAGGCATCTCTTGCTGTAAGTATTTGTAGCTCACAAGCACTTTATCCACCAGTAGCTGTTTTTTTGTAACCCTGCTTGCAGGCAATGAGACACTTGCAAACCCCCTTGTTTTTTTTGAAAATAACAACCATGTATTGGTAATTGCAGAGTGCAAAGGCAAGACTACGTGTAATGGAGAAAGAGATGAAATCATTGCAATGGGAGCATGAGGTTCTTGAACAGCGCTTTGAGAAAGTAAGTGTGTTGTAATTTTATACCGTGGATGAAAACCGCTAGATGATGCTAGAGAGCAAATTATTTGTTCTTTCGACGAAGGCATTTACGTAGGATGTGTATTTACTTAGACACAATCGGAGCGAGACGATTTGTATTCGAAATTCGTTAAAGCCATTCATGAAGTGCAACAGAAAAGCGGATTCAAAAATCTCTTACTCGAAAAAAAGCTTTCCGCTTTGGCTGACACCCTGGAAAAGAAGGAGGCTCAATTAAACGAAGTTCTGTCCGCTTCCAATCTAGATCCGACCGCGTTGACGGTGGTAACACGAAAACTCGAGGTATGTACTTTTACTTTCTCAATCATTGTTGGTGTATTGAAGTGTAAATTGCCACGTCAAAATCTTCTTATCACATGTCAAGCTCAAATTGGTAAAGGTAACAAGATCACACTGTTTGATTTTTGTCTAATTTGGTTACGCGACGCGGTTCTTATCTACCGTAGTTAATAATCACCTTTGTTGTGTAATGCTAGTAAAGGAATTGATTCAATTCCAAGTTGGTAATAGATTTGTGCAAGACTTCTGTACTCTCCACCACTCGAGGGATACTTTATAGCTAACATGCTGTTAAATGTATAGCTAACGCTTAACGTGTCTATAATGGTTAATGGTATTATGCATTCTCTCTCCTTACTCATGTCAGAGTTAAAATAGCAACCAGATGATTTTTGTAAGTTGAGTAAGAGTTGAACTGTTATTGATATTGTTATATATATATATGGTTTACCTGATGTAGGCGTGTTATGCATATGAGGAATTGATGTATTTAATTTCTCACTATTTTTATGTTCCGAAGTATTAGTGCGGTGTAAAGATGCATTCCTTGTCAAGGATGTCATTCTTTGTTCCCTTCGATACCTGCGCTTCCATGCTAGTTTCCATTCCATTAGGTTTTGCAATTTTTTTTCGCTTATTGGCAATATTGGAAATTCTTGTCGACGCTAGCCAAATCCAGCTGATCGTTGTCAGGAAATGAATGTTCGTTGAAACAACGACGTGAAATAACAAATGCGAACTTTGGACCCGATAGAGATAAGTGCAAACGGGTAACTATAGGTCGATGAACGGTAGTGACTCAGAGTTGAATAGGTAATACTAATACGGGCAGTCCAGCCGTATTATTCATTGAAATAATTCGTTCTATCTCCCTGATACTACTAGTCAAGTATTATAGCAAGAAATTATTACGCTTGTAGCTTTCTGTTTGGGTAAATGTTGTCTGTTTAGTAGAAAGTGTATTTGCTTGAGCAAACATGGCGGATTACCAATTGGCCTAGGGCCCACCGATATCTGGGGGCCCACTGAAATTAATTTGTCATAATGACGCGTATGGTAATGCCTATAGTAAGATTGGTTTCATTAACGGCTGTTCTACCAAGTCGTTAAGTGGGGACCTACTGTACTGTGTTGGCTATCGTGTAAATATTTTTACATAAAACAAAAATTAATCGATGAATTCCCATTCTCAATATATGAAATTGTTTATGCTGTTTGCGCAGATTGTTAGTTAGAAAATCATAAAAGTTTTATTAGCGTAGCGTAATTGTTTGCTTTACGAGACCGCTCGTAAATTTGAGTTGATAACAGTTCATCTAATAAGCAACTAGAGTTCAGTGTTCTGTAATGACTTGAGCCATTCAATTTTCTTCGCTCGTTTTGGAAATGTCATGTCTGGAAGAAAAATTCGTTCCGTGACGGTAAAATTAATTTATGTTGCTTTTTCTTATTTCTTTGTATACGTTGTGGCTCGGCTTGAGGCTTGCTAGGCACGCACACTATTATTATTATTATAGTATATGATAGCTCCCGATTATTCTGAATAGAAAGTGTGAATCACACAAATAAAAATTAAATTTATGTTTTCAATACAGAACTACTGGTAGTTTAACATCAAACCTATTATTTTAGCTGGGTATTGTATTACAATTTGGAATCTTCAGAAAAACATTCTGCACTGTATGTGCAGTGTCAAATCTCAAATTACAACCAGATTAGTTTTTCTGTATAGTTTTATTTTTGTATACGAAGGGAAGTATCAAATGCTGTCTGTATCACAGAATTAGCGCCTTTATTTTAGTCGCTCAGATGAAAATGAAATCACGTTTAGTAATTGGATATATGGGTGATGACGCAAGGGTTCACGGGTGATCTACTAATTTTATAAAACAGTCTGACTTCTGTTGGCCGCACTTCCCCTATGAGGTTACAAAGGATCGCTACGAGGTTGCGGTTGCTACGAGTTGCTACTTCGGACTAGTTCGGAAACTGCAACGATTTTTTTTTAATGTTATTGTATAGTCAAATTGAATTTCGTAATAATTCTTGCCACTTTCAACCACTTTTAGTACTTTAGTTTATTTTGATCTGTGACTGTCATGTAAGTGCGGTTAAGACATTACCAAACCAAAACGGCAATGCCAAGCACCAACTCCAACAGTAATACATAGTACTTAAACTCATGTTACTTTTTCCTAATCTCTCGTAACCTTAGGTCAGGATAATACAGAGCCCAGAGCTTTCGCTTTTCTATTGAGTATAATATCTCCGGTATGCGGTATCAGCGGTTTGTGATGTTTGTTAGGTATAATACCAGACTTTGCAAATCCTAACTCAGGGAACATGTTTCATGCTGTGTTTCTCTTGAATAACTTAAACACCGCAACATCATTGTGTTCATTGTTGTGGTCTATTCAGTCGCAGAGTCTTATGAATACTGTGTATGTAAATGATACTTATGAATTTAAGCTGTTGTATTGAATTACAGTTTATAAGCAAGTATTATAATAGTATTGAATGACCGAAACGGAAATAAAAGCTCGATTCCCAATGCTAATTTGGCCAATATGGAGAATAAGTATATCTGACATTATTAAAGCTACACACCCTATCACCCACGATCACTTAACTTTACCTGTTCTTATGTATAGAAAATCTATGCTGTTCCTTTGTAATATAAGGAAAAAATAGGAAACCAAAATTAAAGGGGGTGAACGAGGTAGCCATGAACAAAACCCGCTTGTTAAATCGTCCTGTTGCCTACGACCATACCACGTTGAATACACCCGATCTCGTTCGATCTCGGAAGTTAAGCAACGTCGGGCCCGGTTAGTACTTGGATGGGTGACCGCCTGGGAATACCGGGTGTTGTAGGCTTTTTGTCCAATTCATTCACATCAGTTTCGGTTAAAATCTTTTCTTGACTGCCTTAAAGGTGACAAATATTCACTTTACTTGAAATCACAGAGATATGATTTCTGTATTGAGAGCAGCTATGCCACTGTTTCCAAAATAAGTTATTGGCTATGCTTGGTCACTATTTATTTTTCAAAATTGGTCCCATATTAACGTCAGGTCCAATAAACCAGTGGTTCAATTAACGGAAAACCACTATGACAACCTATACGCTATGATAAAGAGTTAAATTTGGGGTCTAAGTTGATTTGTAAACATTCATGTACATATACGTTGCATGTGTAAGTTGTATGTATACAATGTACCTTATACATTATACAATCATACAGTGTATGATTTATCTGTTGCCCAAACAATGGTACACGTCATATGCAAAGCTTATTCCAGTTTGACCTTATGTGTCCTGCTGTAATCAATTTCCGTAAATTTCGAATAAGCAAACAGATCTTACTTCAGTTACACATAAATCCTCCGAATGATTATTTACCGATATCGTAAAACGGAACCCTATAGGCATGACTTGTTAGTGGGGGGTTGTTTTATTATTGAAGTTGACTGGTTGTTGTTTGTTTGATGACCTTGCAATGTATTTGAAAACGTTTGGATGATGTTATTTGTACAACAACAAATTGTCTGTACATATTAGGACATCAGTGTTGTTCCCCAAGGTCTGACAGTATATCGCATTTTTCATAGAACTGTCATCTCTTATTCGGTTACTTTCAGTGCCAGATCACTACTCGGCCTCCGGGAGAATTTTAATCGGGGGGGAACAAAGTTTCTCTAGCGCCCCTTTTCTATTGTATATGTATACACATACTATATTATATATGAAATCTGAGATCACTGCAAATACCCAGTCCTTTGGATCTCCGTCCTCGGGTACAATGAACCACTCTCTCTCGATGTCCCTGGATCTCTGCATGAGTTATAGGGGGTGTATCCCAGTGTCTCCTCCAGCTTGGGGCCACTAGAGGAAAGTTTAAATGTTTCATTTGTGAATTCTGAATGAAATTATAAGTACTCCAAATTTGGTGTCCAGGTCCTGAATCTCAGAAACATGCAAAATTTTAATCTGGTTTGAATTACATTCATTTAAACCCGGTATCTGTATTGTTACATTAATAATATCATGTCTTGCTGTAATATTTGTACAATAACTTGCCTAGTCAAGTCAGTCAATTTTCAGTAAAGTTTGTCGAAGGGTCGAAAATCCATGTGATATTTGTAAATATTAATATCATATGTAATCGATCATATGACTGCAGTCACATGCCATATCAGAGTAGCGCTTGATATTCACCACGTACTATCCTCCACAGTTAATAATTTCCAAGCTTCACACGTGCCATTCCCCAAACAGCCACGTGTGCTACAGTATTTTGTAATTGTGGAGAGAGGTAACTGAAACCTTAATTTCATTTCGCTGTTTTCTGTAAATAAGAAAATGACTAGAGCTCCGAACAAAACCGGCATGTTAAAACGTTTTTTTTGTCCACGACCATACCACGTTGAATACACCCGATCTCGGAAGTTAAGCAACGTCGGGCCCGGTTAGTACTTGGATGGGTGACCGCCTGGGAATACCGGGTGTTGTAGACTTTTGCGCCCGCATTCCAATTTGTGTATTTACACGATTTTTCAAACCCAATCATACAATCAACATCAGTTTCCTACTTGCCAGAATTCTTTTTTAGGATGTCTTGGATTCGAAGAACAGCGCTATCAAAGACCTTCAGTATGAATTAGCTCGCGTTTGCAAGGTACACCAACTATTATTCATTTTTTTTAAACATTAGATCACATGAGGTATACTCTCTGTATTGATATTACTTCTTTACGTAGGCGCACAACGATCTTCTTCGCACATACGAATCAAAACTCGTCGCTTTTGGTGTTCCTATGGAAGAACTGGGCTTCAAACCCCTAGAGAGTACGATAGGGGGTCAGGAATTAGGCAAAGGTCCAGCTGGCTTGGTTGCTGCCCCGACATAACGGAATTTTTTCTACAGATTTTGCAACATTTTTTTATATCATATATGTTGTAGCTACTATGAATAAAATATATTAGGATAGAATAATCTCAGAAACACCGTTTTTTATTTTGTACCCACTCGGTACCAGAGATGTACCATTACCGACTTCATGCTGAATTCTAATTAAGAAGAAGAAGAATCGTAAAACAACAGTTCGGCATTGGATAGTATTTTTGCTACCGAATTGTAAACTGATTTGAAGTTCCCCATTGTGTGAATTTTATCGCGTCAGTGCGCAAATACAGTATTGTTTAGTATCGGTTCTTTCCACAAGCGTGGGACGTATTGTTCGACTTCCATGGAGGAAGCCGGCTGAATTGTTTCGAGTTGGCAATTATTGTTATGTTACTGTTATTTCGCCAGTGTTGCGCAATACTCTTCGCGTATGAACGATTACGGAATGAACGAATCACGAACAAAACTCAGTTGGGTAAACAATTCACAATGTCCTGTATATAAAGACGACGTCACCGACAACAGATTACCCATAATGCATTGCTTATTTTAAAACAACTCCATCTTGTTTTCTGAATATTGGATGGAATGCAAATAGCTTCCTTTCTTCTAAAACGATGTGTCGCTGCATTGACAGAAGCAAAATTTGTTTTTGTCTGCGGCATTTACTGAGAAAATGAAAAAGTTAGTCATTTGTAGTCAAGACGAGGGTTGAGATGACGCATTATTTTCAGCGTTTTCGTTAGGTTGAATTTATTTCAACGTATCGATGTCCGTGTGTGTGAGTATGTAATATAGCAGCTATAAACGACTTCAGTAGCAGCTGGTCTAGTGTCTGAAAACTTTATAACGAGTGTCGCTAACACTGAACAGGTTTCAGTCAAAATTGAAGTGCTTGAAGTAGTTTTTGTCTCAGGTTGTTTATTTCTGTATAACTGTAAGTTTCGAAATCTTCCGTACTAAAGCATTCTATGCCACCACGAAATAATATTTATGAGCAGGTATGAAATATGATCTAAATAGTGTATATAACATTTAGTAAGTAAACATTTATAGCAGTATTAAATGTCTTGTTGCAGAATTAATATTCTCGATCATATATTTTATCATGACGTATAGGCAATCACTTCTAGTACGCCCTCGAGCGAAACAGCAAAATAAATAAATTAAATGATATTGCGTAAATTATTGTGACAAAGAGAAAGTTTGCTTTTTTTACTGTTTGCTTATCCTGTAAGCCAATCAGAAAGGAAATTATAAAGAAGGCAAATCCAATACAGTATTGATTAAAGTGTTTACTCCGCATCAACCATCACGTGTACAATGAACTCGGAAGGCCGGGCGTATTGCTTTTTCGTTTTATGAGTACCCGTTCTGTTATACAGAAACGCATAAACAATGCGTTGAGACTTCCCTCCGTGTAATGTCATCCTTTTTTTGCCTTCTTCCACTGAGGCTTTTTTTCCTGTGGCCTTTCTGATCGGTGTTTTTTCAGACTAATAAGCCTAGCAAATGTTAGAATTTGCAAATATGAAAATCCTTTAAAGTTTAAACCATAACGTTCCTTTAAATGAAATATTTGTCGGCCTTTGATTTCTCTTGTCTCCGTTGCAATTCAGGAAATTCGTTCTAATTTTGCAGCATATACCGAGCGACCGATTACTTCTTTCTGCTGTTGTGCAGCTGCGTGCGTTGTGCAACTTTTCTGTTCCGCAATTGTATTTAAAACTCAACAAAGCCGACAAAATATCGAACTGCTCTATGTAAATTTATGAATTTTGTTATTGTATAGACTGAGTATAGACCTACCCGATTTCTTCGTTTTACAGGTTCGCTTTATAAGCAAATCAAACACAGCTGTCTACATCGCTTATCTATGCGTATCGTAATCGCCAACTTGCTGAATAAAATATTTCAAGTTTTAAATAAACTTTTATTGTCGAGTCGGTCGGTGTACGGAGGTTGAAAAGAGGCCCGACATCTAAAGAGGATTTGGGTAAGAATAAATAAAAAAATTCGCGGCTTGTACGTATGCCGTAATGATTTCACTAATGAATTGACTAAATATCACTAAAATAATGCATAGTATTTAATTCTACTTGCAGGTTATATATATTTATTAATTTGGAATGAATTCGTAGTGCAGGCAATTAAGCTCATTAACGATTCAAGATTGCGATAGCGATTCTGTGATCCTTTGTAACCCAGCTGACAAGAGGTTACTTACGGCTACGCGAAAGGTTACTATCAGTCATTACGTTTCTGTTTCGCAAGGATTTTTAATCACGTGCATAGCTTGGCCAATCACAGAGATGAAAAAAATATGACGTTCAATAAAAACAAGTCGATCTATCCGTATTGTTCAGTTGACTTGTTAGTCGACGAAGAGATTGTTGTTTAGAACTTTAGATCATTATGAGGTCGTAAAATAATCCTTAATTTGAGTTCTCTTTTTTACTGTAAAGCCAGCAGTAGCATTGTAAATAGTTCCGCGTAATATTCATCGTCTGAACATTGCAATATTGATGCTCAATTGCTAGGCAGGTAGACTAGGTAGAGAAACGCCAGCAAAGCTATCTGCATTTCCTACGAATGAAAGGCAATCAAAAGTATAATGAACGAAGTTTTTTTTCGGCAGAGTTATTCGACGTAAATTACGATTTTAGAACAAGAATATACAGCTGATGTAGCCCAAGAAGATGAGTTTGCAACTCGACTTGTATAACTGGCAATCGGGCCAAATACTTTGTTTCGTATCGAAGCCCGATACGGAACGCGTCGTGCTGGAGGTCGAGATCGATAGGCATGCAATCGGTCAAGACGTATTAGATAAGGTAATTGCTGCTTTCTTGAGCTGAATCATTTTTATCTTAAGTATATTCCTATGGAATGTTTTATCTTTAACATATTCGTCTGACTTTGATGGCGCTAACACGTAAATCCGTTTATGGATTTTTTAGCAACTGTAAATGTTAAGAAATTCTACCGAAACCATAATGCATTTGTGTACATGTGTGAGCAATATTCTGATAGGGGTAATAATTTTAATTAAATTGCAAATTGGGGTCGGGAATCCAACTATAAAAGATTTTATCTGCTGAGTCTAGCAGGGTATGATGAACCCTATATTACGATAGAATAAAAATGTTAGAAATAACAACTTCACTAGATTGAGCTAGGAAGGCTTACAACAGTCATTGAAGCTACTCATTAATTTACTAAGGTTTGCGATGTTATTGGCACCGTGGAAAAAGACTACCTTGGTCTTCAACTATACTCACCTAAAAACAAGGATTCATATTGGTTGAATCTCCGTAACCGTTTGGTCGGACAACTTTCTGGTCAGCCTCCATATCGACTGAGATTGAGAGTGAAATATTTTGTAAAACCACATTTGTTACTGCAAGAATCAACACGGTTTGTTTTCAATTTCCTCCTGACAGTAGAAATACTGTTGAACAATATATTGTTTAATCTCAATGATTTTTTCTCCACAGACAAATATATTATTTTCAATTGAGACAAGATATTATCGATGGGAGATTAAACGTTCCCCATGAGAAAATTCCAAAACTAGCAGCATATCTTACACAAGTGGACCAAGGCAATTACAACAAATCTGAATCTTTTTCTGCATATCAATCAATCAAATTCGGTGAACACACGCTCGATGCACAAGATATGCAGAGGTTAGTTTTTGAACATCATGTTATCCCTGATTTGTTTGAATTCAACAAAACAAAATTATTTTATAGCATCGCTACTGAACACAGCTCTCTCGAAGGTACATCAAAATCAAAAGCAATGTATACTTTTCTCACTGAGGTTGCAGAACTGCCAAGTTATGGAACAGAAATTTTTTATGCTAAAGTAGAGGTGTCGTCACACCACGGCACGAACACAGACACAAACGCTCTCGTTAGAGTCGGGCCATTTGGTCTCGAAATAGTTGAAGAAAAAACAGAAGATGTTAAGAGGTAACTAATTGTTTTACCATTCGAGTATATATAGCATATTGTCATTTGATTTCATGACTTGAATGGTTTGTTACATTGGGCGTATGGTGTGCAACACTGAATTGAGATAATTAACAAGCCAGCGATGTCCTTCTCTTTTCTGTGATTTATTGCAGATATGTTCTATGTAGTTAGTCATTGCATTATACATTTCGAAAAACGAAGCGGTAAATATGAATTCCGGAACTGTTCTGTAATATCCATATGTTCTAGATTGTGTTTCCCTAATATTATGTCATATTCTGTATTATTTCTTTACCAATGTATCCGTGTGTTCATCTTGGAAAGGAGTTTAAATACAGTAAACCTTTCTTGCTGGCATTATATCATATATCTGGCATATATCATTCCGTGAGTAAGCAGTGGATTACGTTATGTATGTAGGCTGTATGAAAATGATTTAAAAACAATGTTGATAGCTCATATGTTCACATATTTTTCTGCATGATATACCATTACATGACATCATTGTTTAATCATTTTCGAAACAGACTTCCCTTCACTGCAGTCCAGTTGGCCACTCACACAGGAAGAATGATTGATGTTGACACAGTGCAGGATGATGGTTCAATAATTACATTATCTTTCAAAATGGGTTCTGAAAAAGCTAGCAATGCTTTGTATAGGTGAGTTCCATTTTCAGCATTTTATTGATGGTTATTCAGTTTGTGATGATTCATTTCTGCACAGAATGTGTTCATAACAGAATTGATTCAAAAGCAGTATTTTGTGTGAACAAGCCAAGTTTTTTCATTTTTTGTATCTGTCATGAAACTTGCCTTATCTGTAACTTGAGGATTACCTTTATGTGGAGATATCTAGGGACATATTACTCTTATAAACTGACTGAAAACATGTACTATAACTCAATGAGAATGAGAATGAGTTATCAGACGCAATGTAATGCTTTTAGCTAAGCTAGTATCAACGGTCATTTTTCATTGATGAGTGTGACGATCTGATGCAGGCATATGACGAGATTTATTATGCGGTCTTTTGCTCATTCTTCTAGTTATGAATCAGCTTATACAACATTATCCAGTTCTTTGTTCTGCTTTGATATTCACTTATTTTATCACTAGCAAAAAGAATATACGGAACTAATCGATCAATGTATAGTCCATCATTATACCAATATGGTCTAGACCTCCATATGGCTAAAGAATGAGTCACTTAGTTTTTTACAACCGCAGTCATAAAATCAGATTACAGTAATACCTTAGGCCAAATGAGTTTTAGTTTTACCTATTATGTGGTGCAGAATATAGATTGATTTCCTGTGAAATCTATATCAAGTGTTTGGTTGCTTTAACTGAAATTTCCATGAATAAAGGAAAACTGTTATTGTTCTTGACAGATGTGTTACTGAGATGCTTGCCTTTTTTACGTGGGAGACGGTGCATTCAACAGTCATTCACCAATACAGCCGAGATTTCAAAGGCCATTTACTCGCACTGTTTAGACCTGATGTTGCCGATCAAGGTAGCTTGCAGCTGAAATGCAGTGAATTTGATTTGAAAGCAATTTCATTACTCTTAACTTATCTCAAATTCTTTTCAGGAAAACAGTATGTTTTTGATGTGCAGCGCACCTGCAGAGAAGCATGCGACAATGCCCGGAGAATTTTATATAAACAAAATTTGAAAAACATTATTCCCACTGGTACCGACAACAACACAACATCCCCGCCATTGGCACAGCAGTCTCAAAATTGTAGTGCTGACAAACAAGAAGAGCTGGAGCTCTTAAGGAAGAGATTGACTGACATTAATGATGCTCTCACTTGCCTTGTGTGTATGGATAAAGAAATCAATTCAGTCTTTTGGCCTTGTGGACATCAAGTTTGTTGTCATGATTGTGCCAATCATTGTGAGGTAATCCTTGTTGATATATTGTCCATCTCCATGTGGTTTATGAGTGGTGGTTGGAGGATTCCTAAATATTTTCAAAAATTCCCTACTGGTTTATGAGTGGTGGTTGGAGGATTCCCAAATATTTTCAAAAATTCCCTATACTCAATTCCCTGAAGAGATATTTTCAAATACAACTTCTGTGGCTAAACTGTTGTTCCTCTTGTCATCTTTGCTTGACCACCTTATCTAATAACCTCATAGTTGATTGACTTGATTTAATATGGTTTTATTAGCGGAACTCAACTCTAAATCTTGTCATCTTTACATTCTAGGCTTGTCCGGTCTGCCGATGTGAGATCGAAAAGTCTCAAGTTGTTTATCATACTCTTACAAGAGACTTTGTTTCTACGGGCAACATAGAGATGAGCGAATCAGAAGGGGCTTCTTCATCACCCATGTGCACCTCTCCCCGAAATCAGTCCCCTGTTCGATCTCCTAATTTTTCAGTGCAAAGACAAAGAGTGTCTTCGTTTGCAACTAATTCGTATCGGCAGCGCATATCTGCCCCAACTGCGACAGTCGAAGATTGATTGTATGTGCTTCCTTTTATAATTTTTTTTTACTGTATAAACTTGCCTGGCGCAATTCTATTACAATGGTAATAGACGATGATGATGATCTCAATATTTTTTGAAGACAAAATATCCTAATTTTCCTAGTGTGTGTATTTATTTGATGTTCTAAAACACATACACCACATTCCATAAAGCTTAAATATGTAATATGTAGATTTTAAATATAGTAGTTGGCATGGATTAGGTATTTGTTCAAGGTGTTACTGACCAGGTTGAATAGCGTAGCCTCGTCTTGCTTCTATTTTGCTTAAGGTGTTTTAGTTGGTAGTTAATATATCTTAATTCAGAGGTGGTACCATAATTTGTATATTCTTAGTTTTTGAATTATTTGCTCCCACTTGGTATTGAGATTTATATAATCTCAGATTGATCTTTATTCTTCTGTAAGCAAGCAGATACTTGCATCCAAGTACCTGTCCTTTGATCACAATATAATATGGCAAGTCCTAAAATTCTTCATCAGAGACCACTTGTTCATAAAAATATTACACCACGATCTTGAGTGTCCCCCAGGTATTCGCTCTGCGGTCGTAACTAAATATTATATAAGGAATAATAATTTTGAAATACAAAGCTCTTTGTGTGCCATAACACAAAGCATGTGCAATTGCACTGGGTTTTGTTTTATTCTCACATTTGTCATGTCACTGTTGTTATTTTTATCGTACTTCTGCGGTTTCTTGTCATTCATTTTATTTGTTATTTCGTGTTTTTATGCCAAGCAATGCAACTTGAAAAAGAAAAATGACAACAAATGTCAACCTAAGTGCTGTATGATTACTTCAGTAAATACTTACTCCTGAACACCTAGCCATTAGGGGCAAAATTACTCATTGAATTCAAAGAGGTATTGTGAAGTGCGAGGCTTGCAGTGTATACTCAGTTGTCTAGCATAACTGCTGCTTAGCCTAGTGGAGTTTTATGTAGATAGTACTTGTTTTTGGGTATGTTAGAGTGGACGGACTATGTTTCGGTTAGGTTTTACGCACAGTAACAGAGGTAAGGATACACGTTGGTTGTGCACTGACTTTGTATATCATACAGGGTATCTTTTAATAATGTTATCCGATTTAACTTGGATTCAGATATAAAGCGGTTGGCCGTTGAACCATGATTTGCCGTGACCACGCTTTTTGTCAGGATTTTGAGTGGAAATTGGCCTGTTATTTGACTATATTAGGGGCCTTTTTTTTCAAAATCTGGAACAGCCTATCACAATATTTTCAGAGGTTGAGAACGTTTTTAACGCTCTCATGGAGACAGGAGTCAAAAAATCGCCTGGCATTTTCCCAAGGACGCATATAATTGCAATCTTGATTCCTTCGAAGGGATAAAACTCGAGATAATTCGATTTTGACTTGAGTGAAAAAAATCACAATGATACACGCCATGCACTTGGCATGTGATAACTAATCGCTGATCAAACAACCTCTTTGTCTTGTATATCGAGGGTTGAAAGTGAGTGGTTCAAATAGTTTTTTTTACTCAATACTGCACTCTAGTGGAACTCTGTACTGGCGGGGAATTTTAGTTGTTCAGTCATTGAATCAGTTTTACATCTAGCAGTTGTTGTTACAATTAGCTCTACCGCTTTGATTGTATAATATGTATAATATTGTTGATACTTGAACAAAACAATATACGATGTCTAGCAGATAGCAAACGCGGATATTACAAACTGCAGGTTAGAATTTGACTTTTGTAATATGTTGTGTTGTTGCGTGTTTTACTGTACATTGCACTTTGGTGTAAGAACTTCATCCTAATTAATCCTAAAAAGTACTGCCATGAAACACCAGTCATTTGGATTCACACACTCAATGAACTGTTATTCAAGTCTGTAATTTTCTGGAATGTAGTTAACTTGTTGTAATTGCGGTTGTAATTAGCGGAGACGTTTGAGGGTCTCGAGCTGAATACTACAACGGTGTGTAGTAACAGTGTCTAATCTAAAGCCTGAACAAATTACCCCGTTTTAAAACGAACCATTTTAGAATTTCATTGCTTTAAATGGATTGATTTTAATAATCTGCTGTTTCTCAAAATATAAATTCGATTATTTACCGACAATAGAAGGTTATGCACTTGTCGTAGTTACGCCTACGAGTGAAACATCTTAAGTGCTGAAATTGACCGGCAATTATAGTTTCCAAGAACAATTATGCTGTGGGACCCGTCTTCTAAAGTATTTTTACAATCCGAATCGTTATATTGTCTGTATAAATTAGTCTTTCGTCTTCAGCATCAACAAACACTAATCATTATCTTATCTGTTATGAAACAAACTATTTAATCTGTGAATTTGATTATAATTATATAACGTGTTATATCTTTAAAACGACGAAATTAAGTTGTCTGTGATGTAGTATTGATGCGAACAGCATATATTATTGGTAGTTGATCGAGAAAAAGGTGAAAGAGCCCGGTTGGTTAACGGCGTGACTTGATTTTTTTTTGTATTCGAGAAATTAAATCCGCATATGGGTTACATTAACCTTGGAGCATTAACTTTACATTCCTATCGTAGCCTTGTTTTGCTTCTATTTCGCGTAAGGTGTCTTTGTGGGTAGTTAATTTATCTTAATTTTCACAAAGAGGTGATACCATAATTTGTATATTCTTAGTTTTTCAATTATTTGCTCCCACTTGGTATTGAGATTTGTATAATCTCACAGACATTTTATAGCCCGCTTCAGCTTCGTTTGCATGCATTCACCACATCACAATGGTGGTCTGTTTCGAAAATTCAATTATTTCTTCGTCGTTTATCATTCCAGTGTCCATACTTCACTTCACTCCAAGATAATTTCTTTTGAATTTCCACGGACATAGACAAATTCTGATGCACGGAGAATATTCTGGCCTGTATATTTCATAGTTAACACTTTTAGCACCAATTTTCCTTTCAAGGAGAGCTGTCTGTGATTTTATTAGCAAGATTCGAGTATTGAATTCTATATGACATAAGCAAACATAAAAATTAGTGCCTGTAAAGATTATACGCCTGTAAAGTAAATTTTGTAAACGCTACATAATAATTAAGCTGAGTCTTGATTAGAAGAGAAGAGATGAAAAGCAGTATATGAGTGTATGAGTTTCTTCTACCCTGGAGCGATGTCACCGTACATGTTGCTAGTTGTGATCTTATTCCAACTGCCCCTCAAGTTTTACTCCTTGTTTTTGAAAGCAAATCATAGGATATTGTATTTTAATTTTGAGAACAGTATCCTCGTCTTTCCGATCTTCAAGGCCGACATACTTCTTGATTTTTTTCTTGAGAGCTTGGAGTGGATCAAAATCTGGTTTTTCCTCATCCATAAATTTCGGATAGTCTCCGATAGTCCTCAATGCGTGTAAATATGTATTCAATGTCATTGTGGTTATGGAGGTAGGCGTCGAAATCCATCGTTTTGTGTTGTTTTTAATTTCTTCGAAGAGAACCTTATACATATCCAGGTATTTGTAGTTCCTTGGATGAGCTTTGCAGTCGTGTAAAAATTCTAGTAAAATATCAGCGTATTTACGTGGATACTTTCCCATACTGTCGTTTCGATCTGCGCTCTGGGCATTGTAGGGGGCATATGAATATAGTACCACACACCCATTAGGCTTCAACACTCTTTCACATTCTTTCACGAAAATATCCAGGTCAAACCAATGTACAGCCGTTGCCGCAGTTACAAGATCAACACTTTCATCAGCTACCGGAAATAAATTGTCATGGGTCACTTGAAACTCAATATATTTGCTCTTATTGACTTCCTTCGCCTTCTCTATCTGAGCTTCGCTAATATCAATACCAAGAATGGAATCAAAATCGTTTTCAAACATAAAGGTAGCTTGTCCGCCGCCACATCCTACATCAAGCATTCGTTGAAATCTTTCTACACCAGGGCTTAGGTTTTTCAGTTGTTCCAAAATTATACTTCTTATGAATGGAGGATATGTCGGCCTGTATTTATCATAGTTTTCAGCAAGATTTTTCCCTTCATACAAACGTACCAATTTTGCTTCAGATGACATTTTATAGCTTGCTTCCGCTTCGTTCTTATGCAGTCACCACACTGACCTCGGGCAAATAAGTAATTCAGTATTCTTTCCTGGCCATACTCTCTCTGCCTATAGGGGATATATATTTTTTCTTTTTAATTTTTTCTTATTCTCTATATCAAACAATGCATCATAAGCTTCTCTACCGATGTTTTGACACGATTCTTTTTTTAAAAAAAATTAACACACCAAGTAAAATATATGAAACTATAATTACGGTAGTTCCTGATCGATTAACTAATTTTACGAAGAGTCGACTACACATTCTAGTAGAAATAACAGAGAAAAACCTGTAAGGTCGTTAATATTTCCTTACTATTTATTTTCGACCATCATGAGACGATTAAAGTGAAAAAAATGAACATATATTTTCGTATTTTTAATTCATTCCATAGCAAATGCATGTTTTCAAACATAAATGTACCTCGTCCGCCGCCACATCCTACATCAAGCATTCGTTGAAATTTTACACCAGGGCTAAGGTTTCTCAGTTGTTCCAAAATTATACTTCTTATTAACAGGGGATATTTCGGCCTGTATTTTTCATAGTTTTCAGCAAGATTTTTCCTTGCATACAAACGTAATAATTTTGCCTCAGACGACATTCTGTAGCTTGCTTCGCCTCCTGTTTAAACATCCATCACACTAACCGCAGGCAATGAGCAATTGTGCATCGGTGGTTTTAGTCCACTCTTCCCTCCGAGGATAGTAACGTTTTCTCCTTGGCATTTTTTTTGTTTTCAAAAAATAATCATTTGTGCATTACATAATCATTCCTGCAAACATCCACAGCAATTTATGCTTTTTTGAGCTTCAGACATAATACAAAATCTGTCATCCATGTACTTGCCTATACTGCTGAATTTACACATTTCATGTGAGCATCAGTTATGCTGCAAACTTGTTGTTGCAAAAAATTCCCTGCACATTGCAAACGTTACTCCGTATGCTGCATATTAATGAATAGAGTAATGTAAATGCTCTTATCGCAATACGATAAAAACCTCCACATACATAAGAGATGTTATCCACGTGATTTATTTGCAACAAATCGTACTTGCTATTGAGTGTGCTGCTAGCATTGACAATAATTCAACTAAACCAAAACCTAGCGAAGTGGTCGTGAGTGTTCCTATTTGTTGTACGGCCACCAGTAGCGCTAAAGAGCTTGGGATATCGAACCGATACTTGGTAACTTTTCATTTCAGTTTTATTTACAAAAAATATTATCGGTATATCATTCTGTGTTAGAAACTGTCTTTAAAGTTTATGAGAAGATACTTTCTATCGATATATATTACAGTTTTCATCCCTGTTTCTGAAAGACTATCATGGGATATTGCGTTGTAAATCTTAAAACAACATCGTCGTCTTTCTCATCTTCCACGCCGACATACTTCTTGATTTTTTCCTTGAATGCTTGGAGTGGATCAGAATCTGGCTTTTCTTCCTCCATAAATTGCAGATAGTCCCCGAAAGTTCTCATTGTGTGTAAATATGTATTCAATGGCATTGTGGTTATGGAGGTAGGCGTCGAAATCCATCTTTTTGTATCGTTTTTAATTTTTCCAAGGAGAACCTTATACATATCCATATATTTGTAGTTCCTTGGATGAGCTTTGCAGTCGTGTAAAAATTCCATTACAATATCAACGTATTCACAAGAATACTTTTCCATGCAGTCGTTTCGATCTGCGCTTCGGGCATTGAAGAAGAAATATGAATGTATTACCACGCATCCGTTAGGCTTCAACACTCTTTCACATTCTTCAACGAATATATCCAGGTCAAACCAATGTACAGCCGTTGCCGCAGTTACAAGATCAACACTTTCATCAGCTACCGGAAATAAATTGTCATGGGTCACTTGAAACTCGATATATTTGCTCTTATTGATTTCCTTTGCCGCTTTTATCTGGGCTTCGCTAATATCAATGCCGAGAATGGAAACAAAATCGTTTTCAAACATAAATGTAGCTTGTCCACTACCACATCCTACATCAAGCATTCGTTGAAATTTGTCTACACCGGGGCTAAGGTTTCTTAGTTGTTCCAAAATTATACTTCTTATAAACAGGGGATATTTCGGCCTGTATTTTTCATAGTTTTCTGCAAGATCTTTCCTTGCATACAAACGTACTAATTTTGCCTCAGACGACATTCTGTAGCTTGCTTCGCCTCCTGTTTAAACATCCATCACACTAACCGCAGGCAATGAGCAATTGTGCATCGGTAGTTTTAGTCCACTCTTCCCGCCGAGGTGAGTAACGTTTTCTCCTTAGCATTTTCTATTGTGTTCTCTTTTTTAAGTATATTCAGGCCAAGTTAGAGAAAAAAATCATTTGTGCATTTCAAAGCAAACATTCACATCAGTTTAAGCACTTTTTAGCTTCAGGCATAATACGAAATCTGTCGTCCATGCACTTGCCTATACTGCTGAATTTACACATTTCATGTGGACATCAGTTTTGCTGCAAACTTGTTGTTTCAAAAAAATTCCCGCACATTGCAAACGTAACCGTTGCTCCGTATGCTACATGTCAATGGATAGAGTAATGTATATGCTCTTATCGCAATCCAATAAAAACCTCCACATACATAAGAGATGTTATCCACATGATTTATTTGCAAAAAATCTTACTTGCTATTGAATATGCTGCTAGCATTGACAATAATTCAACTACGCATTTATTCGATTATAAGCATTTTTCTATAAGCTTATAATCGATAAATACGGTAAGCCAAAACCGAACGACGTGGTCGCGAGTTTCCCTATTTTTTGTACGACCACCAATAGCGCTATAGAGCTTGGGATATAGACCAATGCCTGAAATGCTGATATTAACCCCTGGTTGATAACCCATGTTGCTTGACAGAATATTTTCTATATATATATTTGCGTTTTTAACAGCCATGTGTATTTTTATTAGTGATATACATACTTTCAATTTCCCTCGTAAATTTACCGTTGTATGGTTCATTCTTGCAATCTTTTACATTGAGCGAACAGCTTCTTTCCGGCAACCTGTTGCCAACAGCTATCTGGGTGATTCGGGTAGGGTCTGTACACCCAAAACCAGTTGAATTCCAGTAGTTATATGTGTAGAAAAACTTATGAGACGGGAGAGAGACAAAATGTATTTACGCGTTCAGAGAGTGTATTAGCCATATCCATATAGTTCATAGCACCGAGAATATAATCCCATCATAAGAAGAGAAGCTACTTGCTTGAGTCCACGAGAAATATCGACCTACTTCCATGCGTCGTTTACACCAAATCACATTGTAGGTAATTTGTAAGGCCCTAGGCCCGATCCTCAAACAAACAACTTCAAACTTTCACTTCTATGTGGTATTTTCGTAATTAAGTCTGTTTGAATCCGGTGCGATAACGTGGAATTACGAGCATCGACTTGGTAAGTGTGCCATTGCGACCCACTGATTGGTTGAAGAAATCAATCCAACACAACTGTAATGAGCATATGGTGCATAACTCGTAGCTGACCATACTGTATAAGGATAGAGAACGAATACTCCCCCCGAGAACAGTAAAAGCAACCCAGCAGGGGGCGATTTCTAACAAAGAAGTAAAATTACACCACCCCACCATATGCCCTAAATCTCATTATTCACGTATTATTAAATCGTTTAAGATTTTCTTTATCTTCCGTTGGTTACAAAAGACATATGTAGGTCGTTGAAAATAGCACCCTAACTTTAAATCAGCTTTGTGCTGCCCTGTTGCGGGTAGTGTGAGATATCGAGATTGACAAAGAACATTACTCTACGTTGATTATGATAGGAAGGTACATGTATTTGAAACTGATAACATACGAGTTGTCATATACAACAGCACTCCGTGTTCGATTCGCTTCGGAGATCTTTCATATTGTTTATCATGGAAGAGCCAGCTGGTAGCCTTGCAGTTGTCATTTTGGAAAGTGAAAGGAAACGCACTGAAGTGTGATCGTCAAAACATTGCCTTTGTTCGAATCATTAGGTTCTGCTTCAAATTTCGCTTTGACCTCGAGAGTTGCTAAAATCGTTTCTGTAGTAAATCGGAAATATTATTCGTTCTTCCATTGGCAAGGAAATCTTTTCAAATCAACTTAGCAGAATATCCCGGCGATAAATTTTCGAAAATTAACCGTTTGAATTCGGATTGGCTGCGCGCACGTCGTGCATTTTAAAAAGTAGATTACCCAGGGGAAAAATAACCAGCATGCTGAATCTTTAAGTATTGCAGATGGTAGGCGTGTAAGTTGCTTTTTCTGTCAACTGTACGTAATGGCGTAATGCGTCGATTGTGACGAATTCTCTACCGTTCACAGGGTCAGCATTTATCGAAGAAATTTGATTTTGCGGAGATGATTGCTAGATACTGATAGGCCATAAAATAAGCGGCATTTAGCCGTATGCCATGCAAAATATTAGCAGTGTTGTCGTCATTGTTGTTGCATTGCTCACTGGTAAATGTCGGAAATTGTTATTACTGTGTAGCACAGGGATCGTGTGTGATGACAGGTAACGTTTATGGTCTTAGACGCTTGGGTATACAACGTGTTTCTGCAACGCTGTCTCGAGTGGTGAACGTGTATTGGCTTGCCCTACATTTTGCAAGAACAAATATATTGTAAATAAGTTACGAACATAATAAATAGATTGAATAGGAATGAATTGACAGTTTATTAGTTTGGAAGTGTGCTTTTTATTAATGAGCAACTCTCCCATGTTTATTACTAAATGGGATATTTATAAAGATACAGAAATGTTGGTTGAACATATAGATGCAGTGATGGAACATTGTTGCAATGCAGTTTTCGTTGTTAATTTATAATCTTCCTAACTTATTTAATGACCTTTCCTAACATTACAATTTAGGTTGTCAACAAAAGTGGTTTTGCTAGATTTCACACTGTTGAAGGTAGCTTTAGATAGAGCATTTAAGACTTGCTTAGACCTTACTGAAAATTAATTAGTGAGGTCCGGCATTCCTGGTCTCTACATAATTCATCTAGGTTTACATGCAGTGACAGAGTTGACTGTGATACTGTTCTGTGTTTTCATTTTATGGATGATCGTAGCTTGTCATCTTTGCATTGTTCTTCGAAGTCAAAAAACATAGACAACAGATTAACTGCTGTTGGTTTCGTATTCTCTTCAATGAAGTGTTTGAAGAAGTTGTTTTTGTTTGGTCAAGTGTTGTAGATAAGGAGTGTTAGCAGCTGACAACAGCATAACTCCTATCATCTGTGATCAAAGTTGGTAAATGCTTAGTGCTAAAGAATTATTGTTAAGTGCCAAAGTCTTACAAAACAGTGTTCTGCTACTTTCAGTGAATGCTTTGATTTAGCTTGCAGTGCAGTTTTACTAACCAAACAAAATTATGCTTACAACATAGTTCTTTACAAATGAGGAATACAATACAATTTTTGATGACGGTATACTTGTCAAATTTGTTTTTAAGATTCCCCATTTGTGAACTAGCTGCAAAGAATGCAGTATTCAGTCAGTGATTTACATATGCAGTGATTCAAATGCCGATCCTGTGATTATAAGTCATCGATGCATCATTACACCTAAATAAGAAAAGGATTTTTGACATTTTGAAACTGTAGCAGCAAAACTAGTGGACTGTTAATATCTCACAATTTGTCATTAGTTTAAATTGCCTACCATAGTTATTGATACAGCATTAATTGATGCCATTTGCATTATACTTTTTTTTAGGCAAATTTGTAATGACACGACATGACTTCGTTGAACACTTATATAATTTGAAGTTAGCTTACAATATGCCTCGTGATGACCGTTTGAATCATACACTCTATTGACTTTTCCCAGCACACATATTGGTAATAAGTTACCGATTATATCATTTGGTGATATGATATATAATCTTACTGAAAGTGCTTTGATGGATCATGCAGTGTCACCTGCTTATTCACCTCCATTTCAACTATACTGTATGTGATAACAATAAGATTATATCGAGCAGTTATTTTAATTAAAATTGATGTTATTAAGCGTTCTTGTGTCATCTTATCAAGTATTTATGATCTTGTGGTTATTGTATTATCGACAGTACACACCGAACCCTCTTAAACTTAGCACCAGAGGAAAGTTCTAATCAAACAAATATTATTTATTGAATGTTGATACAAAGGCTAGCTGAGTTCGCTTCAGTAAATATTATTGAGCTGAAGCATGAGATCGTAGTAAACACTCCCAAAGTATTTGATAGATACAGCCCATTGTATGATGCTTGGATTAATTTACTTCTGGTTGAATGCTGGATATATATATATAAGCAATGAGAGGAGAAGTATAGACAGTCGGTATCTTTATCAAGACAGAGAAGATATTGATGCAGCTGTAATAGTAAACTGGATATAAAGAAAAGAAGCTACTATAGTGCAGTTTACCTCATTTTTCAGGGGGTTCGAGTTAGGGTAACTGTTGGTGTTTAGCTTTGATGTCATCTAATCCTTAGTTCTTCCTAATTTGTATTGCAACCGTAACCCTTACCCTAATCCAAACCCAGAAAAAGAAGTTGATTCAATACTGCTGATAGCATTTTCATATATTTTAATTCCTGAATTATTGGCATTTGCATTGTAATATGTATTATTTCTGTGTTCCAGCAAGTATATCGATACATACGAGTATTATCTTCGACAGAAGTCAAACCTTTTGAGCATAATTTAACAAGTGATTAATTTGGAACTTTGTGATGGAGCTCCAAGAAATCAGTATTACAGAGGCGAAGCCACTATTGTTTGAGAAATCGAGTATTGATGCTGTAAGTTTCGCAATAATATTTACATACATACAATACACATTTACATTGTTGCAGTATGATTTCATCATTTCCTGAATGTAATATTTTGTGATGATTTCCCTTATTTAACATTATTAATCCCATTAATAATGATAAACGATGAAAATATATTTCCTTATATCCGATATATGATGATCTTTATAGGAAGTGCTCGATTGTGAATATGTGGCTGGAGGCTCGATGCACGTGGCCCAAGTCCATGTCATCGTTCAGGGCGACAAATCATGTGGAAAAGCCTTTGTGACCTTCCACGATATTGGAATGAATCGTAAGAATCTTGTTTATCCCAATTCAAACAGCTACGGTACACAAATGTTTATCCAATATTCTTATGAAAGGAGTGCGCTGCCATCTCCCATGAGAAAAAAGTTGATAACGTTTCATTGAGAATTAATCTCACATATTATCATGTAGTCAAAATTAACCTCATTGCTTGCCAGGGCATTTCATAATGAACCCTAAAAAAAATATATATTTGTGTACAACTGCCATTCCGTTCAATATACTATTTAATTAAGCTGCGAATGAAAAATGAGAAATATTTGATGTATCATTATTTATTTGTTGTATTATTCGTTACAGATGTGTCCAGTTTCAGTACCCTGTTCAATACAGAGTTCATGGAGCCAATCAAAAATAATTTCTGCGTTTATCACATCAATGCACCTGGAATGCAAGACAATGCAGAGGATCTTACAGCTACTGGGTATGTCCACTATTACTGGTATATGATTGACTTCAGAGTTGTGTTTGTGAAAACAAATTCAAGAGGAAATACGTGATGGACGTCTTGGCTTCCTCTCTTGTCAATAATTAATTTTGTATTGCTGTCATTTCAACTCAACCCGCGTCAAGCGTGTATTCAGCATAAGTCATCCTACGAATACATATACCATATTCTGATGTATCACCATATTTATATTACATATTTTTGCACCCTTTCAGATTCGTGTATCCGAGCATGGAAAATCTTGCAGACATGGTTCCTAAGATCTTTTCAAAACTCGGGTAAATTAATTTTTTATCAACTACTTGCTCTTAATGAAAAATCGTAGTTAGTAAAATTATAGGAAATTTGATTAGTAACGGTGATGAATGAAACCTTATTTCTTTGAATTTAAGATGTGTCTTAAATTTATTTTTCAACCCTTCTACGCCTTATAAATAAAGACATCTAATAATTATTTCAGCAGACACTAACTGCTGTTCACTACTTTCAAGCACAACAGCACCCATGTGACGCATGTGTTGTTTTGCCTTAATTCCCTTAATTCACTCTTTCTTTGCAGAGTGCAATTATAATGTGACCCTTCGTACATTTTTCAATTTTTTGAAGAAGTAGGTCAGTCATTCATTGTGTCAATGAGACCCAGTAGCTGTGGTCAAGTGGATTGTTTGACCTGCTAATTGCTTCAGGTTTCAGTGAACATCCGATTCCATTTGGAACTCAAATGCTCACGATTTCTATGTATTTTCTTATATTGTCTTTTTGGTGTTATATTAGAATCAAGAGAGCAATATGCATGGGTGCTGGATTCGGTGCTAACGTCTTCATGAGATTTGCGGTAATCAAATGTTTTTTGCTCTTTGATTTGTAAAATTGTGATGCTTTCCTTTGAGAATATTTTTGCAAAATGGTGTGTCTCCCTAAATTTCTGGTTGCTGTTCTTCAGTGTTAAAAATCTCTTTTCACGTTTCCAACTCGAAGAACGTTCCATTTATTATAAAGAAAAGTGTTTTACATGCAAAAATTATTCTACTTTCAGTTTTTTAAAGGTAATCTTCAAAGTCAACTAAGTTCAATCCTCTATTTAAACATTCACATTTATTTGTGCGAAAAATGTAAGAAATTTATAATCTCCTGATGATAATCTTGAAAATATTTTATCATCTCTTAAAGCCTTCAATTCTCCTAATCCGTTTCTTACTGAGCAGTAAATATTGAATGATGTGTTGGTTCTTAATCCTTTCGTTCTTCCATTCTGAGTTCAAGTAGTAGCATATATGGTTAATAAGTGTTATCTATTTATTTCATACCATCATAGTATATATCATAAATTTGATGTTGTTCATACAGGAACCCAATCTACATGTTTTTTGATTGACTTTGAGGAATTCAATAAGCTTGATTCATTGTAGACAACTCCTAACCACTGTTATAGCTCACAGGCTATAGCTTCATACCGCTACTTTCAACATGTTACTTATTGCGTGTTCATTTGAGCATAAAAACATGATGAAACAAATCGTGCAAACGATCATAACTGGTGGTCTAGCAACATGAAGAGCTATCCTAAGGCTGCTGTGGATACGTGTTAACCATTCACAAGAGTCTATTGAACACCAAAAACAAGATTTTCCAAAAATTCTAACTCAATTAATCCCAAACCTTGAGAAAAATGTTGTCCCATAGGACTGTGAGATAGTTTTAATATTGACTCTGCAACTTCTTTCCCCCATGGACCACTTATATCTGAACATATTTGAGTGAGCAGAAGCACCATGTACCATGAAATACTTTTTGATGATCATAAGATACTACTCATAGTTTCACACTATTTGAAATTTCAATTTCATAATCTAGTTCTAGTTAATTAATTTGTAATTTAATTCTGATATATCAGACATTCTATAGAATTACCTTTACATAGAGCTAGTAACCACTGTGTTCTTTATGTAAACAGCTGAAGAATCCGAGTCTTGTAGATGGCTTGATCGCAATCAACGCCAACGTTGGCAGTGTCGGAAACTTTTCTTGGATCGGGGAAAAGGTAATGAATATTCCTATTTCTCTTTTTATCTTATGTTGCCTTATCTAGGAGGAATCGTGAATACTTTGTTTTGTGAGTTAAATATTGTTGCTTTGTGTAAAGTATTGCTTGTGTTAAAGATAAATCCATGTAAGTGGTGGTTTCCCTGTATTTTAAAACAAATCTCAAAATACTTCCATCTGATGAATTATTAACAGTTTTCCTATGTTGCAGCTGACCAATTTCGCCACACCTCTGCATGAGCAGCTGCTCAACTATCACTTCTCAAAGGTATGCAAAATATACAGGATAACTTCGGTGTAACACGATCATTGAGGTCCATTCGAGAGACATTACCCTTTCGAAGCTAAATACATCAAAACATCAAAAGTACTATCGTTACCTTATTTTCGACATTAAAAATAGGTCCAAGACCCATCACTGTTATTCACATTGAATCAGGATGTGTAATGTTGGAGTTGCATTGAATTAAGTTCATTCAATCATCTGTGTATTAAAATGTATTTGAAATAGGTATGCTATTTGATATTTTATTATTATCCACATAGGAAGAGGTGGAGAAGGCAAACTTTGACTTGGTAGAAGCCCATCGCAAACATTTTAAAAGCAACATGAATGCCCACAATGTGGCCATGCTCCTGAGGGAATATGAAAGGTAAATATGATGTTCCTAGATTACTACAGGATTGAAATTAGGATCAATGGATTATATGCTTGGGTTCAGTATATATGCCAAGATATTCATGTTTTACAGCATTTAATCTTAAATTTTATATGTAAGAAATTCACTTTGAATCTGCTATAACATAGTAAATTGGAACAAAGTAGTAATTTTATTGGTTTAATACTAATATGGCAATATGAAACAATTTTATATTCGTCTTTTATGTTCATGAAGACTTCCTTTGCAGCAGGAATGTGTTTTATTTGCCCATGTCTTGTAGAACTCCCATTCTGTTATTGGTAGTTTTGTATATTCACTATTTTAATATGTAATATTTTCTCATCAGACGCTCAGAGATCAATCTCATTCGACCTATTGTTCCCGGAGAAGATAAACATACATTGACCTGTAACACCCTGCTCATGGTCGGTGACCTTTCGCCTTTTGTGGATGCCGTTGTTGAGGTCAATTCCCGTCTCGATCCCAGAAAAAGTACTTTGCTTAAGGTAGGTATATTATGTTCATAGGTTTTAAAACTACATTGATAATAACATCTGTTTTAAGTTTTGTTAAGAAGCAGAAATATCATAGTAATTCTCTAATTGCCTACCTGTAGATGGCTGATGCAGGAGGAATGATCATGGAGGAGCAAACCTTCAATGTTGCTGAAGCAATCATCTATTTCCTTCAGGGTCTCGGATATAGTAAGTTTCATGATGCAGTTACTTTCAATTTTGATATCACAATCACATTATATGTTAGTTGTCTAAAAAAATTCCTTGATTTTCCAATTTACTGTTTAGTCCCGTCGGTGATCATGTCCCGGCTCGCACGGCACAGAACTCTCTCTGCTAGTTCCTCTGGTTCCCAGGACAACGAAACGAAAAAACGACAGCGTACTTTGTCTGGTGGCTCTACTGGTGCAGGTAATAATTTAAGCACATAAACATTATTTTTGAGGTGAGAGTGACAAAATCAATCAGATCTATAGTAAGAAAGGAAGCCCACATGATTTTCATGAATATTAAAATGAATTTCCAAGAAACATTGGCCATTTGCCACACTGAGTTAATTACTAGTCCGCATTTCAAATAATGGACTCAGGGAGTGATGATCATATAGCGAATATCATGTGTGGGTTTGGATAAGGTTTGAAATCTCACTTTCTATCTATTTATATGTGTAATGTTGCAGATACAGATTTTAATATGATGTATGAAGGCGAGATGTTCATGGAGGGTAAACCGGTCATGCTGACGGCGGAAAGTGCACAGGCAAAAGCAGTAGAGAATATGGTGTAGGCAGGAGGCAAGCCACAGTTGATATTGTAGAGTATTCATAACTTGTATATAAGCTCAGGTAAAAGTCTGATATAGTAATGCATTTTACCGTTAGCTGTAGTGCTGAATTTATACTTGAGGTGAGGTCCTAAGTTTCATAAAGCTTTGAAGCCCGTTGTTTGAAAATTACACCAGATGGTTCCTTTCTGTAATTACATTTCTGTTTCATCACTAAAAAGTATAAAATCTAATATGGAAACTTTTTGAAGACCCTGTGGATTGTGAGGCTCCAATCTGGAGCTTGTTTACTTTATGGGTTAATCTGTCACTGATTAGCTGGCATAATATTCTATGCTCTACGCTGTGTTAGAATGTGAGAGAGTTTAGAGAGGTTTTTCAATTAAAGTATTAGAAATCCGGTGATAGGTAGATTCAATACACAGTTATTGCATATAGTGCTGATATTTAGCTTTTTATTGAAGATAATAATTATATACAGATGTCCCTTCATGACAAGATATCTTTTATGCGTTTGTGCTCTAGGTAAATAGGTTAGAGAAAGGTTGAAAAATAGGTTAGCACTGAGTAATCAAGGTCAGTCACATGGTTTCCTTTACTTATGAGATGTAACAGATGGTGTAAAATAAATACAAGGTTGCCATTTTGTAGTTAACTATAATACATATTTGCATAAATAGTACATTTGAGCAGACTTGAAATATTCTGCTAGTGGTGGTATATTTATTTTGTTTTTTTTAGTAGTGTCCTCTCAATACAGGTTGACATTATGGTAATACCCTCTTTTAGTGATTATTTCGAAGTTTTAATTTGCTGATAGATGATAAGTTATTCCTGACCCAGCTAAAGCTATATTGACCGGCATTTAATCATGCCCAGCTTTAATGCCTATTAAATGACACTCACAATAACAGGGAGTTAACTCTGCATTTGGTAGTCAGAGTGACTTAGTGTATCCATCCTGTTGTATTGGTAAATTCAAGTAATTCTGAGCCTGGAATTGCTGACTCTCTTTTGGATACTTGCATGAAAATTAAAGAGATTTTTATTAACATATTTTCTTGATGTTTCCACCTCCACCAGGTGCTAAAAACGTGCTTGAAGATGTCTGCGAGACTTCGGACCAGGTGCAGTTAGTGTGCTAAATGCCACCATATGAATTTTTGTGTTCGGTTTGCGTTCTCTTACTTTTTATTATGATTGGTGATTTTAAACGCTTGAAAGACTTGAACATAGTGACAGGATAAAATTGTGAGGAAGAAAAATTTCGCCTTCTGTAAATTGATTTGAATATTTTCAATTTTCGTACTTTTCATATGTCCCAGTGTTGTTGCCTGTTTTGTGTTTTCTGTTTAAACAAAGCTTCAATCATAATGCTATAATCCACAGGTAAATGTTACATTCAGAGACTTTAACATCAGAGTTTCATTAAAATGGAGTAATTTTTTCTTGGGACAAGAGTTATGATTCATTGAATAAGCTGTATGTTTTCAGTTCTGCTCAGTGTAACCCACACATACTCTCTTATCATACATGTGCTTTAGATCACCTCTTTTTGTATTACTGTGTATGCGATTTGGTATTTGTCGCTGGTCCTATGAGGAAAAAGCCCTTAAGTTTTTTCTGCATGTACCTTATAACTGCTCTTTGAACATTTTTCAACTTGTGAATAAATTTAGTAATTCATTACTCTGTTGTTTGTAAAACTAGTGATTGATAAGATGATGTATACCCCCGGGAATGTAGTATATACATCAGTATTATTGTAAATACAACGTTATGGTCAAATAAGCATTGGTATCTTACCTGATATTGTTACCCCTCGAAAAACAAACCATGTTTTTAACTATTGAAATCAGAAACCAAACTGTTTTGAGAGGTCTGTCTCTGTGTCCCGAGCAGTTTATCAATTAACCCCTGTTGACAATGAATTATCCTGGATTCTGATGGAAGGCGTGGACGCCAAGAACTAAATGTAGTGCTATCCCTCGAGATATTGTTTTGTATCGTAATTCATGACGATACCGATGACGTCACACTCAGAACAAGTTTTTTTCCCTGTCTTGATGTAGAAACATCATCATCGCGACCGTTACTAAATTTTTCTCAGGCTACAAAGATTTTAGTTTGTTCAAATGTTGGCGGAATTTCATTGATTGGAAAAGGGTTTAATCAGGCGGGGCTACATCCGGGAGATTAATAATTGTCAAGATATTTGTTTGCTTAATTCCTGGAAAGCACACATTGTCGTTGTGACTTTACCATATAAGTCAGATAAATTAAAAAAAAAATCTCTCCTAGCGACGTCATTAAATTGCACAATCGCAGCGCAACAATTGAGATCATAGTAAGTGAGACGAATGACGAAAAAGTGACAGACGTGGCCGGAGAAAAGTGAGCGTGAAGGAGAGACAGGGAGAGAGAGCAAGTAAGAGAGAAAGAAAGAGTAAGAATTTGAAGGTGAGTTTTGTTCCGAAAAACAAATATTTTACGTAGTAATTCCTACGATCACCCACCTGAAATTTATCCGGCGCTACTGCAGATACGTGATACAAAATCTCAGCAATACTAATTACATCCACATCCACTATCAATGTTTCATCGGGCCCTTCAGCATTTGATTATTGGCTTATAACTTAAGTATACGACGAAAATTAGCGCAATAAATTGCAGGATAGTATACAGTATTCCGGTATAGATTGGATGCGGATGTAATCTTAGAAGGTAACCGAGCGTGGGTTTATATGTAAAAGGTTTCTAACATTTGATGTATGACGTATGATATAGGTAAAAGGTCTCTAACATTTGATGTATGACGTATGATATAGGTAAAAGGTCCAATAATCGAGAGCAAAACATTATAGACCACTGACTTCGCAGAAGAGAATTTCCGTATTAGTCCGTTCGTGAAGAAAAAAACGGTATTATTTATCTTTCACAATGATTGCACGAGATTGTTGAGAGTTAGAAAAAAAGGCGAAATGGTTTAAAATGTTATACATAGTAGAAATTCGATTTAATGCAGTTAAAACTTCTATAAAGCACCACTCAACTTTTTCTCTGTGCTTAAACTGTGCAAGTGTATTTCTATCCCCCAATATACTTGTATAATTTTGGCTCATGGTTATCAGTGTTACTGCTATTCTGGACGTTATTGAAATCTTGTAAAATTATGCTTAGTTTTTCAAATATTTTCTCTTTCCATTCAGGAATAAATATCACAAATCATAGATCTGTAAGATCCCTGATTGATGTCATCATTCAAGATGGAGGATAACAATTACGCTGAAGGTGTTGTTGGGAAGAAATACAAGGATATGTCGGAAAATGGCACAGCTGAACCTCATAACTATGAGGAAGTTACTTTCAAGGGAAACGGCACCAAGAAAGAGTAAGAATTAAGAAATATTCATGTCAAATCTTTTATAAAATTTACAAATTATTTCAGTTCCAATATTTTCATCATTTTTATTACTGTGATGTTTCGTGTATATCATCTTTGCCTTATTCACTCTTTTGTTGATTGTTTGACACAAAAGGCACATTCCAAATAATCTGCCCATAATGCAATAGTTTGAATCGACCAATCTGTGATCTCAATTCCTCCCCTGAAACGCAGAAATTAGTTGAGAATCTCTGTTGTCATCGTTGACCTGTATATGTAGGAAAATGAGTAAAAGCTCACTAGACTACGGTAATGAAAGGAAATTCGCTAACTGTAACCCTAAGCCCCTGCAAATAAATTGTATTGTGTTCCGTAGTGACTTTACCTCCCGTCGTCATTCCGGCTTCTGCATTTTATTGTAACCTTACTGTATCTTACTATATATTCCATGTTTTCTATAACTGGTGAAATGAAATGAAAGTGGGTGCCCTATAAGTGTAATATTGTCTTTGAAGATTATTAAAAAACAGGGTATGTGGCCATCTCAGAGATTCTGCTTCTGATAATTCCTGACTCTGTTTTCCTGGTTTCATTATAGACTGGAAATGTTTTAAAAATCCTCTCTTAACCTTCGCAACAGATTAAATTTTTATGTAATTGTATTCATCGGGTATGGCCCGTAGCTATTTTTAACCTGTTAATGTTTAACTACGACAAATTGTTTTAACTTGAAAGCGGTGACTCTCTGTGTTTAGCACGATTATCCACTTAAATCTTTAATTAAAGTTAAAGTTAAAGTTCATTAAATATTTTAAAGAATTACGTTACATTCTATATAGTATACATATATTGTTGAATATTCATTTATCTAAATATATAATGTTATTTACAGAGCTTTGTGCTCTCTCACCTTGTTTGGTAAAGAATTTTCTAATTGGTAAACAAGAACTAATGGTTAACTAAATGAGCAAACATTCGGTAAAGAAGTCATACATTGTCTTTTGCCTTATTGGTTTTGAAGCTACATAAAAGTAATGGTTGAAAAACAAACTAGAAGCAAAGTTCTGGATTTGCAAATTCTTTCTCAAACCACAACCTTTCACCCACTATATCTCTCATTCCAAATCCCAACTGCGTGTGATTATCTTCTGCTTGGTTTCCCTTAGAGCAACCTGTGCTTTGATCTTTTGCATTTGCTGAAAATTTTTGAACGATTGTTTTTCCAAACCCTGTCTAAACCCAACTGTGCGTGACTATCTTTTGCTTGGTTGCATTAGCGCAATGCGTGAGGTGATCGGTTACACTAGCTGAAAAATTTTGATGAATATTTTTGCAACTGATCGATTATTGTGCTAACAGGCCTAAGTCTATCTATCTAAGTTTTGCGATATATTGACTATAAAATCGGAAAGTATATTTCTACAGAAAAATTCTTCTTCGTATCTGATATATTTTTGTGTTTAAATACGTATTTAATCATGGAGCCTCAATATAATTAGAACACATAGTATTAAATTTAACTTTTTGACTAATTAATGTAGTTATATTGAAGTAGTTGGACACTTGCAAACTATATGCAGAACATGTGCAAACTATATCTATTTCTTACAGACAACTATGAATGTTTTATATGAAGGCTACCTAAAATCTTATATCATGATTATTTTAAAAAGCTTTTTACACATTTTCTGGATTATCTGTCTTTGGGCTCTACTTGTGTGGTAAAACGGTCGAGTGCCCAAACAGTAATGCCTTATTTTTATCTGGAGGTAGAATGCACACAAACGAGAAAAGCATTTCCGTCTCTCTCGAATGCCAACTGACACCTTAAGCTTCATCTGTCTCAGTCAACATTTTTGAACAGTGACCCCTTTTTCACTAAACTTTGAAATTGCTTTGAAGCTTGAAGTGTTTGTTAAGCTTTCAGGATAAAGGCAATAACGAAGGAATAGATTTTAAAATCATAATTCATCAAGTTAAATTAATAAACGTAATCACGTAATTAAATATGACATTTCTTTTACAGAAATCCTGAGAGCGATGATAACCAAAGTGAAGCAAGTGTGAAAGAGGACACAACAGATTTAAGTTATTTCCAAATAGTAAGTTTTTTTTTTGAGATGTCAATACGATGTCTTCCGTACTTAATAAATCACAGTTAATTCTTTTCTAGGCTACTAAAACTAGAACAAGATGTTGTGTAACATTTGCTTGTAGACCAGAAAATTGAAATAAGAAGTTTAGTACAAGAATTGAATTCCTTTTGTGTATTTTTTTAGTTTTTACTTTTTTGAAATGTTATAGTTCTAGTCTTGGTCTGATAGTGTAAAGTGTTTTGCATCGTAGCCATCGCTCAGTGTAATGTTACATAATTCTTTTTGTTATTTATCAGTTCAGATTTGCCGATTCGAAAGACTATCTTTCCATATTTTTCGGCACGATCTCTGCAATTATTCATGGTGCATCTCTTCCTGTGATGTTTATATTCTTTGGTGACATGACGAACAGTTTCGTAAATTTTGGAAAGTACGAACCATGCAACTTCACGTATTCCATATGCGTTAACATGAATATCATAAATACGTCGACAACATCTCCAGAGTAAGTTTTGGTTTCTGTCTAAAACTTTAGTGGTCGAAAATGTCTGTGCAGGATCTATGGTTCAACTAAGAACAAAAAGACAGGCATTGATGCGGAACTGACCCTAACCTTGATCGTAGAATGATGAAGCATTTTTTTAAAGAAAATTGCATAGTACGTCTGCAACCTTTAGTATGAACAGTTTCAAAACTGAATTAAACGTGTACTAGCTAGTTAATACTCATTTCACACACTGCTAAGCCACATAATATTTCAAAGCAACCTTTCCATCCTTCTGAGTGAATGACAGTTAAAGTTGAAGTCACTTCCTTTTTTAAGAATGGAGTAACTTGCAAGATAATATTTCCCTTGGAAAGGAATTGTAATAAGTAATATTTTAGTCACCAATCACTCTCCCAAACTCCTAATCGCTGACTATATTTGACTAAAGTCAAGGTATTTTCAAGGAAAATATAATCTGATACTGTTTTACATGTATGAAGATGTAAAAACTTGTAGATTGTTGCTTATACCACTATGCTGTAGTTCATCAATAATATATATATTGCATCCGCAGGGAATTAGCAACTGCAAATTGATTTTTCGTGAAAAAAATCTTTTGAATCTCCTATCATCAAAATATTCCTAAACATGCTTCATTATATACAGTATTATGCTACATACCCACACAATGATCTGTATGATTTCAGTTCAGGCGACACATTGCGAAATTATACCATATTCTCACATATTTGTTATACAGGGTGTCCATGAAGTCTTTTGCCAATTTGAAAATATTCTAAAGTTTAAAAAAATGTTTTTCAAATCGGGTAAAAGAGAACTCGAAATTTGAAAAAGGCTTCATAGATACCCTGTATGTCAGGAAGGAATAAAAAAAGGTTTGAAATGAACTGAGGCAAGCCCAAATCACAGTAAAACAATCGGGAATATTTTTCAGCTAACGTGATATACTGTTCCTTGACTTTCAAACATGAATAAAACTTTTGAATTCAGTTCTATGATAATTCAGAGACTTTGCTCAACTGCTTGGTTCTCAAGACGTTGAAGGACAAATCACTAGAAACTCTATTATCTTTTCCGCCCTCGGAGCAGCGGTTTGGTTAACTGGTGCCCTTCAGGTACCCCTGCATGACCACAGTGGTGTCATTAACAAGCATGTCCTTTAGCGTTCCTTATCACTTGGTTCACTAAATTAACATTGGTGATAAGTTTCTCCTATTCCTTACAGTTTAGTTTTTCCTTTTTTTTTTAGTAGTATTATAGCTACTTTATTTTTGTAGCAGTTAACTTCTATTCTAAATAATACTATAATCAATAATATAGGTTGAATATCAATTATCCTGCATGCTTGGTTCCAGGACCATACTAGATTAACAGAGGTGTTATACCTCCAAAGAATGTTTTTCAAATGAAATGAAATTTTTAAATGTAAATGTAAATGTAGCCAGCGTCAAACATGCTAAATCGGAGAGAACCGTCTGGTCCCAGTCTGGTTGCTGTTTACACAAACATGGCACATTTAGATAGCTACTTAGATTTTTATATCATGTTTTAAAGCAAGAGTAGAATATCAAACTAACATTTCTTGCTTTGCTTATGACTTGCAATGCACAAATGTATTTTTATTTTTTAATTTTTTGCTGTGACACAAAGTTCAGTTTTCCCTTGTTTTTCCTTTCTTGGTTGTTTAACATATCATTTCATCTCATTCATTGTTGCTTTGCAGAGAGTTTTATGCGGAAATTAACAAAACTGGTACTGATATCAATTCTCAAATGGCAACATACTCTCTCTACTACACATATCTTGCCATTATTATACTAGTTTTCGCGAGTATACAGGTAACAGTTTCACAAAACATGCAAATTATGCATTGTAATTCGTCAGAAAATTTAATAATCAGCTGAAGAAGTTAATTCTCGTATTAAATCTGTGAAAAATACTACGGGTAATTGAAATCAATTATAATCTATGATACTCAAATTGGTTTTAATGGCAGTGATGTGTTGGGATTGCTGTTGATTGTGTTGGAATTGCTGTGATGTTGTTGAAATAATATAATGTAGTGAAAGTATTTCAGTGCAGCTGATAATTCATCCACTTAATTAAGTTGTAGAACGTTCTTACTAATCTCAAATACTTGATAAATAATATACAGCATTAGATTTATTGTTTGTTATCTGATAAATACAATGGACGCCGCTGATTATGATTGATTCGGAACATTCTCTTTTCGATAACAGAACCTGACTGATAACATTATCTGTGATATAATAATAGGCATCCACTGTATTTTGAACTAGTGTCTTCTGGGTCCTCACATGGCATGGAGCTGAAATTTCATCCATACAATGGTAGCATTTTGCATTAATTGCAAAATTAATTGCCACTACTCTTCTCATCTATCTACTATTTATCGCTTTACCCTTATTTTCTCTTGCATGGTTTGTGTTGTCATTCTGAATTTCGTTATTTTCTTTCCATAGTGTTTTTTTTCATTATTTTAATGATTTTGTTTACCCAAGGTGTACTTATGGATGGTTCAAGCAGTACGTCAGGTCAGACGCATTCGAATCCGTTTTTTCCACAGCATCTTGCGTCAAGACGTTGGATTTTTCGATCTGAATTCGACAGGCGAACTCAACACTCGTATGGCCGAGTAAGTCGCTCCTTTGCTATCCTCTTTCTTTCTCGTTCATTAAAAAATCGTATGTAAATACGTTTTATTTCCGTTTCCAGCGACATTCAAAAAATCCAAGATGGAATCAGTGACAAAGTCTCCATATCCATTCAGATGTTGGCAAGAGCAATTGCTGGACTTGTAATCGGTTTCATTTACAGTTGGAAACTTGCCCTGGTCATTTTCGCCGTGTCTCCACTTTTAGGATTTTCTGCGGCAGTGCTGTTCAAAGTAAGTTAAATATTGAACTGGTAACTGGCTTTCTGGTTGGTTAATGCGGTGTTTCACGACCTTGAGGTGTTGGTTCAAATCCCACTCGAGGCGTTTCATAGTTAGTTAGCCCCATTATATTAATTATATATAAGATTTCTGTATGTTATAGTTGTATAATTTGTTGTAGGGTATTTCCAATCATGTAGCATAACCCAGAAGCTATCAAAAGATTACTTTTACTGCCTAGAGCAACTTCTGTGGTTGATTACTGGTAATATTGCACCACTGTAAGAAATTTTGAGAGGAATTTTAATACAGATTGATGATCATGGTGACATGGTTTCATGACTGCAGTTACGCATTCTTAAATCTCGATGTCGCAAAATGACCGGATTATCTTTTTGTAAACATGTCGCCGGATACTACTTATATGGTCATAATCATGTGTAGTGTGTGCTGAAGTGTTAATCAATAACATATACGAAGAGTGCTTTTGTAACAATGTCATCATTATACTTAAATACTTTGCGAACTGAAAGAAAATTTATTTTAACTAATATTTTTCAATTAAAATCTACCTCGAAATGGAATCCAACTTTGAAAAACATGATCACAAATTAACTTATGGCTATAGGCTGCTGCCATAATTGATATTATCTTTGTTTTATGAAGTCCCTTATCACTGTGCATAATGAGGTTGCTGTTGAAGTTAGCAAAGGAATAGTTTTCAAGACTTACTTGCTGATATAGAGCGAAAGAAATGATCGATCAAAATTTTGACAGACCATTACTCTCATTACATCCTCAATGTAGATATTACGTACACTTCCTGTCCTTAATAATTATTTAATAAGCATTCGTTCATGATAAGAAAAGAAAGATCACGGCATGATCTGTGACGTGAAATATTATTGGTCGATATTGCTGAGAATGTATTTTCATAAAAGAATGAAATTAAAATGGCAATGAATAGGTGAACTGAATTTTCAAAGAATAAAAGATTGAAATATATATATATATATATATTTAACTATTTATATACCATATATACTTGTAGGGAATAGTTTTTAACCTGAAAATCTATCCGTATTAATATTGCAAGTACGGTACATAAGTATCATTTATCATTGAAAATACAAAGAACGTACAGAAATCAACTGTATTTTACCTTCAAATCACCCCCTGCTCAACCAGCTACGTGCTATTAAGTTTTGATACTTGGAGTGCGGAAGATAGTTTCTCTCTGTTTATTCATATTTACAAAAAATGGGGATGCTACTCACATACAAATATATATATGTATATACTAATATACTAGAGCTATATGAAAAAAGTTACTAATGTAGCTTGAAGTCTATTGACATAAAAAACCATGTATTATATTTCTCAGCTGACAACAACCTTCACTAAAAAAGAACTGCAGGCATATGCTACGGCCGGTGCTGTCGCAATAGAAGTCATTTCGTCCATTCGTACAGTAGTTGCTTTCGGCGGTCAGGAGATTGAAGCCAAGAGGTATGAGCTTGCTTGTGGCAGTAATTCGCCAATCTCTAGATCTTACTAAAGTAATCATATCAAGAATACAATATACAAAGAAAGCTTTATCTCTATTTATTAAATTTATGAACAATTGTTGGTAATCTGCGCATGTTTTTGTTTAATTTGCTCGCTAACTATTTGTAATTAACAAATCCATAATTACGACAGAATTATATTATTTCAATTGTAATTCACTGCTTCCAAATCAGATTCGAAAAAAATTTATCACCTGCACGTAGCATCGGAATAAAAAAAGGTCTGGTTACCGGACTTTCATTGGGATTGCTCTTCCTAATCATGTTTTCCACCTACGGCCTTGCTTTCTGGTACGGATCGACTCTTGTCTTGGATAAAGAAATTGACATCGGAGATTTGTTGGTCTCATTTTTCGGCGTCCTAATTGGCGCCTTCTCACTTGGACAGGTAATTTTTTTACTGCGTTCAAAACTGAGCTTGTGAGATTGTGGAATTATACTGGTAAGTGTTAGGCTCCTTGAACAGTTGGTGACAGTAGACCATTCTTGCAGCAGTACAGAACAGTTTAAATATTACATACATACGTTTGCTTGATTAATATAGCCGCACGGTCTTCTGTGCTAGACTTAAGTTTTATAAATGAACCAGTTTAAAAGCCAAGCCAAGCGCAATGACTGAAATATATTCGTTTGTCGTTAATTGATGGCGTTTGTCTTCATAATTATACCGGGCATGAAATACAGCTAATGTTAAAAATTAGCTTCCGTGCTTATGGTACCAATCATTGACAAAGTGCATGGTATAGTGACAAAATACAGATGTTGCATTAGCACATTAGTAATATAATTGTAGTCAGGATATTAAGGCTGAATCTGGTGCTAAATATTGTGAGTCATCATCTCCGTGGGATAACAATTGTTTTCAATATTCAAATAATCTAAAAATAATAATTTATCGACTAATTTGTGGCATGTAAAAATTCTAGAAGCTTTGCTGTAAATGCCTGATCGATGGTTGTTAGTGTTACTTGGCATTGGCCTAATTTATCTTAATTTCAACCTTTATAAGTATTTCCTTGGAATTATGCAACTGAGTTTGATTCCAGTAGTTTTTCAAGGTTGAAATACTCGTCATGAGACGTTGACACCGCCTCGCTCAGCATAAAAATACATTAAATATTGATATTGATATATTGAACTCAATCAATAAATTGTGTTTACTTTGTCATTCGAGTTGTATTTTTATCTTGTGTCTCTGTTAGCATTATGATATTGAATTGTACTCAAACTCGACTGTTGTCTTGACTTCATAGCGATAAAAGCTCGTTAAAGAGATTTATAAATAAAATAAAAAGATGTGAATTGGGATCGTTGAAGAGTTGACCTACAGTGCGTGCGACCATTGTGTTAATTATTAATTCATAACTTCAACTTCATTGTTTTGTAATTCTGATGCTCTGCAGATTTTCATGTTTTGCTAAGATCACATTCTCTTGAGATCCATAAATGTACATAGAGCAATGCGTTAATACAATGCGTTAATAATAACTTTATATAAATTTATTTATTTAAATGACATTGAAAATTGTTATTGGGCATAATTTTAATCCGTTAATTATATACTTCACGTTGCATAAATTGTTTTGTGACGATATCCCGTTAATTTGCATGGGATTTATGATAATTCGGTTTAAATTTGAATAAAACATATCGATGATGACGATTTCACGACACCCAGGTACGATAAAAACTTAATCCCTGCCAAACGAACTGGTATCAAAAAGGGACTGGTAGGAGGTGGCGGAATCGGCTTCGTTATGCTCATACTTTTCTCAACTTACGGACTCGCATTTTGGTACGGAAGCACTTTGATATTCGCTGGCGAGCTTGATGTTGGAAACATGTTGACTTGTTTCTTTGGAGTTCTCATTGGAGCGTTTGCGCTTGGACAAGTAAAAACATTACTTAGTCGATCGTAGTAATTCGAATAGAATGTATAATGTATATGGTTACATTGAATTATATTTTATGTTTTGCATCAAGTGTTTTACTAAAAACACTCCTCGGTGTTTTTAGTTAGTTGTTGAGATATGAATATGCCAGTCTTTAAAAGTTTGTACCCAGAACATTACAGTACATAACTTAAAATAGTCAAAATTCAAAATCTAGTTATTACTTAATCCTGATCAAAGGATTCAAACCCTGAACACAAATCAGTTTTCATAAGTGTATGCAAAACTTTACTGTGCATACATTGAATTTAATATAGTTGTGGGCAACCTGTTATCGTGGAATTATTATATAATAAAGATGCTTGATTTTATCTTCAGTCTGGGAGCAACATGGAGTATTTTTCATCAGCCACCGCTGCAGCAGGAAAAATCTTCGAGATCATCGACCGTGTACCGGAAATAGACAGTGCCTCTCCGGAGGGTCACAAACCCGACCATGTCAGTGGAGAAGTCGAGTTCAAAAACATCAGTTTTTCGTATCCGTCACGTTCAGATGTAGAGGTTTGTGTAGCATAATGAAATTGTGTTGAAAAATGTAAATTTCCCATGAAATGCTAACTTCAAGTATTCAGTTTATATCTCCGCCCTCAGTTATTATGGTAGTGCATTGCATACAGTTACACATAGTTTGGTTAGTATAAAGTAAGCGTTGCCATACGAATATCTTTTATTCATTGTTAAAAAAATTCCCATGATTGATCAGAATTTTCCATTAATGCGTCTTTGCTTTGCTTGCATTTTTGTTCCATGACTAGAATAATAAAATAATTTCATAAGTTAATAGTAACATGAAGTATAATATTGTTGGGAGGTATTTTTGACATGAAAATTACATGGACATGATATAAATTGATTTAAATCGATTTGAAAAAATGAACATAACTTAGGCAGTGTTTCCCGCAAGTGCACTGTCAAATTTTTATCTGTAAAAAAAATTCCTCTTATAAATAATCGTGAATTTTCTTAATAGTCACAACTGAACTACCAAAGCAGGTGTGCCACATCAAAATTTACTTTGCAAGATGTGGCTAAAATTTGTTGAAAACTCCTGCACCAGCCCCATGTAACTGTTTAGATAGAATATCTAATTGGAACTTAAAAGCAAATGATTTTTCACAGGTGTTACACAAGGTATCTTTCAAGGCAGAAGTCGGCAAAACTATTGCCTTGTGTGGGCAGAGCGGATGTGGAAAAAGCACATGCGTGCAGCTGCTGCAAAGATTTTATGATCCAGCGGTGAGTAATACTGGTTGATAAGAAATGTATGATTTTATGTTTCAATTTTTTTTTGGAATTTCTGTAAAGTTTTTATGAATACTATTTGAAATATTCAGTTTCACATTAGCCAGATTCTAAAAACAAATATACTATTGAGTTCTAACATTAAATAAATAGTGGACTCTACCTCTAGGTTGTTAAAATTTCTGACACAAAAAAGCAATTAATTTTCAGGACTTGAAGTGTTTATTTTGTTTCTTCAAACTTTTTTAGGATGGAGTGATTGAATTTGATGGACATGACATTCGTACGCTCAACGTGACATGGCTCAGAAATAATATCGGTGTAGTGTCTCAGGAACCAGTGCTTTTTGACACAACCATTATGGAAAACATCATGTATGGAAGAGAAGGTGTGACAGAAGATGAAGTGTATGATGCTGCAAGAAAAGCAAATGCTTTTGATTTTATCATGGCTCTTCCAGACGTGAGTTCGAATACGTACAATTGTATTTTTCAGTGTTTGGAGAGTAATGGACCTACCTCATAAGAAATACTGAATTTGACGGTAGATATAGTGTATAGTAGGGCTGTCAATGGATCCCTTTCCTCTTTTCCCTTCTGGATACTATTTTGTATAGCTCAAGATGTATGTTGCTATTGAAGAAATAAATCCATATATCATGCTCATGTTAGAGCACAATAATGATTAGTTCTCTTCATTGGACACTTGGGTGAGGAAAATTCTACTGTCATATTTATGTATGTGTGCTACACTTCAATATGAGAAGTAGTGAATTGAAATGAGGTTGAAATTGGCTTATCAATACTGCTTACCATTCATACCACTTTGGTGCCTTCAACAGTGTTGACAGTTTTTTCAATATACATCTTGATATTTTTTCTTTAGAAATTTGAAACTCTGGTCGGAGAAGGTGGAGCGCAAATGAGCGGAGGACAAAAACAGAGAATCGCTATTGCTCGTGCTATCATTCGGAATCCCAAAATCATGCTGTTGGATGAAGCCACCTCTGCTTTGGATACTGAGAGTGAAGCTGTTGTACAGTCTGCCCTTGAGAAGGCGTCAGTTGGTGAGTGCATACATACTTACTAATTTCCAGTACAAATAGAAACCGGTGTAGCCGACGATTCGACTTATTCGACCCATATACAGGGCGGCTCGAAAGTCACTATACACATTTTCTTGACCTTCTTGATTATTTTAAGGTCGTACGACAATCGTTATCGCTCATCGATTATCGACAATCCACAACTCGGATAAAATCATTGGTTTTCACGAAGGCAGGGTGATGGAGCAAGGTAGTCACAATGAATTGTTGCAGATTGAGAATGGTGTATATCAAAACCTGGTTCACATGCAGAGTTCTGGTATGGATACAGGTCAGTAACGCATTATATTTATATTTATTATTTACATTGATGCCATTAGCATTTACAATAGTTCAGTTAGATAGCTGGGAGAAACGTTGGGTACCTGGATAGAATTTCAATTATCAATTTAAATTCATAAGTTATATCTTCATATCATAATATATAATTATTTTTCAGATGGCAAAAAAGATTTGGGATTAAAGAAAGGTGAGTGTATTTTTATTCTGTATTTCATTTCAACCTATCTCAGTACTAAGACTTGGTGATTCAAATCATCTGTTATCGATAATACGGGATTTGGATTACCCCGGAGGATTTACTGTATAACTAAATGTTGTTTTTACGTTTGTAGCACAAAGCCCACCATTGAAAAGAACTGCTAGCAAACGAAAACGTCTTGTGAGCAACTTGAGTACCAAGTCAGATAACGAAGAAGAAGATAACGAAGATCTTCCCAAAGAAGAAGAAGAAGAAGAAGATTTGCCCGATGTTTCTTTCGGAAGAGTACTGGCTTTGAATAAACCGGAGATTCCCTTCATCTTGCGTAAGTTTTGAATATGTGATTATTGTATGTAAGATTTTTTTCTCTTGCAAGTTAAAACTGTTTAAAGATTGCTTGTCCAAGTTACATACCAAGAGAGAATTTTAAATGTAAAGGGGGAGAAAAAAGCAGTGTTTTAAAGTCAACAGTGGAACCCTGTCCACTAACTCACATATATATGGTACACATTCATATTGTGAAGAGTTATTTCCCGTAGAAAAACATGTAAAATCATTTAATCCTTTTTATCCCACTGACATTCATGAATAATCCTTATTTCAATAAATGAAGCCATGAAAAGAATAATTTGAAGCAATTCCTAGAAAAGAAATGTTTTTAAAAAAATAACCTAACGATACGATTGATCTTATTTTCAGTTGGCTGTCTTGCTGCAGCTGTCAATGGTGGGATTCAGCCTCTTTTTGCCATTCTTTTCTCTGGTATTCTCGAAATATTTTCCCAAGATGACAATATTGAAAAACAACGAAGCGAAGTTCAACTTTACTCTCTGCTTTTTGTTGCCATTGGTGGAGCTGCGTTTCTTGCCAATGTGATCCAGGTAAGGAAAAAGTTACCTTGATCTGCAGATTACAAGGCGCTGCTCCCTAATCCTAATTTTTCAACAATACATTACGTCAACATGTATTAAAAGGTGCACACATTGATGAGACATGTAATAATTCTTTGATACTCATAAGTTTTCAAATTTTGAGTTAGATGGTTATAACGAAGTTACACAGTAAAAAAAGATTCAAATTACTGTATATTGAAATATTGTTCATTTCATCAGCCTTTGAATTTCTTACAAATCTGTTTTCCTTATTACCTGATAAATAACTTATTTTTTCAGGCAACGTCTTTTGCAAAGTCAGGTGAAGAACTGACCTCTCGACTTCGTTCGATGGGTTTCAGAGCTTTGTTGCGCCAGGAAATGGGGTATTTTGATGATCACCATAACAGCACTGGTGCCCTGACAACACGTTTGGCTACAGATGCCTCTCGTGTGCAAGGGGCCACAGGAATTAGAGCAGGACTAATTATACAGAATATTTGTGCACTTGGTAAGTTGAAATTAATTCAAACTGCCTGGGATTAAATTCTATTATCTGTATTCAACTGTGTTGTTAATGCTTTGGTTTCATTGTAGGTGTCGCACTTGGAATTGCTTTTGCTTATGGATGGCAGTTGACCCTTTTAACTCTCGCATTTGTCCCATTCATGATCATATCTGGGTTTATAATGATGCAACTTTTAACTGGCAAAGTAAGTCAAATATGTTGAATTTTTCTCAGGAATTGCATTTGATTTATAGCAGTGGTAGCCCATAGCTCCTACTAAAATAAAATTTGCCCAAATGTGGCGCACAAAGTTTACCATTGTGTGTAATATGTTATATCTTTTCTAATAGTCTGGCACAGAGACTAAAGCATACGAGAAAGCTGGACAGATTGCGACCGAAGCAACGCTCAACATTCGTACAGTTGCTTCTCTTACCAAAGAAAAGTACATTTATGAAAAATACAAAGAAGCCCTTGTTTTCCCACACAGGTGAGTCATTGATATCATTGTTTATTTCTTTGATGTAGTAGCTGGAATTCCATGTCTTCCGGACAGTAGTAATTATTTTTATTTTTATATTTAGAAGTATATTCTTTCAATGCCAAATATTTTATGTGCTATTGATTATGCCAATAGTTTTCATCAAATTCTAAAATGTGATAAAAGGTTAAAAACCACTAGGTTATCTAAGCTACATGGAATTGATTTTAAATTTTATCTTTAACCTTGTAAACTCTTAAAACATATTCTATGTATTGTTTAAATAGCATGCAGCCATGGTAGGACTCAAAATCGGTTGTTTTGGGCCCCGTAAGCAATGCAAAATGGTTTATAATCTATTTGCTTGTTTTATCTGTAGATCTGTGTGAAATCTCTCCTATGGTAACATGTAACATAGTTTATGCTAAATATATCTATACTATATAAGTGATCGCAATCTTGAAGTAAGTTGTATTTTATAATTGGCAGCAAATCCTTGAAGAAAGCCTTGTATTATGGCGTATCATTTGGATTCTCCCAATGCATTGTTTTCTTCGCCTACGCCGCTACTTTTCGATTCGGAGCCTACCTCGTGTCCGAAGGTGTAATGACCTTCGATAACGTTTACAAGTAAGTAGATCTCGAGTTTATTGTAAATTTCAAATCGGTTTCTCGACAATATGATTTTGTAATAATTTACAATCATTTTAACCAGGGTGCTGATGGCCGTCATTTTCGGTGCATTTGCTGTTGGGCAAACAAGCTCTTTCGCTCCTGATTATGCCCAGGCTAAGATATCGACCGCACGGTTGTTCAAATTGCTTGATAGAGAACCAGAGATTGATTCCTATAGTGCGGAAGGAGAACAGCCGGTAAGTTGCTTTGATTTTCACTCTATATTTTACAACCAGACAGTCGCTTGCTTTCTGGGCAGTAGTAGTTTATCAGAGTCTGGCATTCTTCTAAATTCAGGGAAGCAATACTCATAGATCCAGCATCATATTTAAATGCTCAAGCGAATATTTACATTTTTTTTTTTTCAATTACAATTTCTTGTCATTGCCATTTCTATAGCTAAGTGGAAGAGTTTTACACTGTTATGACACAATGCACAGAAGTATTCATAAAGTCTGTTTTAGACCTACTCAGTCTGTAGTATATATATCTTATGGTATCACAGAGGGCAATATTAGAAAATCAAATTCAAATGATCTCTGTAAAAAACTAATGACCATTTTCTAGTGTGGCATAATTTTCAGAGTTGTTTTGCAGTTGTGGTAGCGGTAGACTTGATATTCCACTGTAATTCTAATATGAATAAAATAGCAAGAAATAAAGTTGGTTACTCACACACTTAGAATTAGAATAAAGTATTGTTTCGATAGTTATTTTATTTATTTACACAAGGACGAATGCGAAGGAAAAACTTCTATTCAAAATGCGATATTTACATACCCCACACGTCCTGATGTGTTGGTCTTGAAGGGTTTATCAGTTACCGTAGAGCCCAACAAACGGCTCGCACTCGTTGGGCAATCCGGATGCGGGAAATCTACTTGCGTTCAGCTCATTGAACGATTTTACGATCCCTCCGAGGGCAACGTGGTAAGTAATTAATTCCGTCAGTTCAGTAAACATAATTTGAACAAATGTTTGAATTTTAACACTGCTGAGGAGTTTAATAGTTCAATTTTTAATAATAATATTTTATTCCTGTATTTCAGCTTCTGGATGGAACTGAGGTGAAATCCCTGAATATCGGATGGTTAAGAAGGCAGCTCGGTATTGTTTCCCAAGAACCAATACTTTTCGATAGATCAATAGCCGACAATATTCGATATGGTGATACCACTCGCACAGCCTCGATAGACGAGGTCGTTAAGGCTGCAAAGGGTGCAAACATACATGCATTTATTGTTGGTCTCCCTGAGGTTTGTGTGTTTTCTAAATTTGATGGAAAGTAGAGCTTTTCAGTACTAATATATTTCAAATAACAGGGTTATGACACAAATGTCGGTAACAAGGGAACTCAGCTATCTGGAGGACAAAAACAGAGAGTGGCTATTGCTAGAGCCTTGCTTAGAAATCCGAGAGTCCTTTTATTGGATGAGGCCACGTCCGCATTGGATGCGGAGAGCGAAAAGGTATTTCAATATCTTGAATATATTCTCTGTTTGAAATTTTGCAACTTTTTTTTCACATAAGCACATTGTAAAGTGGCGCTGTAGATTATAGACATAGGGAGCTTTAAAAAAACTATTCTATCACCACTAAGTTGATCATGGACTTGAAAAGTTGCAGGGAGGATTGTATTGTCAGCAAGATTTGCCATCCGACTCTGAACTACAAATATATAACAATAATTATTTCGCTTTTCAGTTGGTCCAAGATGCCCTTGATTCGGCACAGGAGGGCAGAACATGCATTGTCATTGCCCATCGCCTGTCGACCATAAAAAATGCAGATAACATTGCCGTTATTGAGAATGGCGAGGTTGTTGAGTTTGGCAAGCACCAGGAGTTACTTGCTTTAAGAGGGTCTTATTTCAGTTTAGTTAATGCTCAGTTGAATGTCGGTGAATTGAAAGAGTAGCTGTCCATGAGTAATGTAGGAAATAGGAGAATAAGTATTCACAAAAGCATTCAACAGAGTTGTATTACAATTACAATTATGAGATGTTTCTGTGTCATAATTTTTTTTGTTTCTTTACTAAGTTGTTGTGGTATAAGTGGAAGCATGTAATATTTCAGTCTGCGGAACCTTTATGTGTGGGTTCATTCACTTTTTTTTTATCTTTAAGTTAAGCTTGTCAGAAGGCTTGTGTGCCTTTTTTGTATCCTAACTGAAGTTTCATTGAATTGCTGATTATGTTGAGTACAGCTCAATTTGCGGGCTGCTGGCCATCCGACGTTCCAATGTTCTGGTTGTGTTACTGACATACAAACATTTACCTTCAATCAAATTTAAATGTTATGAGTAGATGGGTATTTTTGTTTTGATAATTAAGTTTATTTGACCAGTATTTGACTTGGACTTCGTGGTTCCCAGAGTGGGTGATTGAAAGTTCCAGGGGGAGGGTCAGGATAGGGATGTGGCCTGGGAGTCAATTTAGGAACTGCTGGACTACACAAACTATGATTAAATAGCTATAGTAAGGTGGCTGTCTATCTAAAATATTGAATATAATGTTAGGTATTTTCCATTGAATTAACCTTATCATTCTAGTTTCTGTTACTGCATTAGTTTTTACTTTCCCATCACTGATTGTGTTACGGTACAGATAGTATTACGAGGCTTGTATATAATTGCAGTATATTGTGGTAAAGTAGTTGTATTTTGAATTTTGTTGATTGCTGTATGCCAATCAATCATCAGTTGGGACCTAATTAACCCATGTTACCTCAAAGCATTTTTCCCTTCTTGAACTGTAATTACTTATGTGCACTTGCTAGTAACGAAGACCAAATTCGCATACAACTGATTCTTTAGCTTCGTCAGAGGTGTTCATAGCTAGAGCGATACAATACAGAACCCTGGAAATTTTTCATACTTTTTTTCATAAAATACCTAACGGTGAGAATTTACCTCATTATATTTGCATTCTGGTCAAGATTATCAAACATTTTGTTTCAAGTGATTTTTACATTATTGTGTCGTACCTCAATATACTTAGAATATTGGATTAGAAACTCGAATCTGTATTGTAGACCTTTAAGCTGTAGCTGTTGTCATCACCATATCAATATTAATGTTCTTTTGTATGTATTCTAACCAAGAAATCTAGTTGGATCCATAGTTTTTTTTTTTTTCTAAATAATAATTCGTAACATTAGACACTTACTTTCATGCATCACCCGATTGTCTATTCAATGGTTTTTTTTTCAGAAGCAAATTGATAATTACCTTGTTGGCTGTGATCACTAATGATAGTATTTTTGAACCATCTCAAAAAATCACTTTTGCTGTAGTAATAGATAGATGTGACTGAATATTGTCAGATTTATATACCTAAAGCATAATCAAGAAGTTTGTTACTGATTTTTCTCCAGTGTCACTTTACATTTGTTAAAAGACAATCAAATTGGAGAAAGAAGTATTAAGGTATTAAGTAAGCAAAGAAGTACAGATATACCCTTGATGGTCTGGCAAGTTTTTAGTGGTTAAAATTATTTCAATCGCGCAACACTCGCAAGGGATAACAGAAACTTATGTACATTTTGATAATAAATTAATCAAAAGAAATGCCAATTAAAAAGAAATCTCATGCATTGACAGGATATGGTGTCAAGGCAAGTTTACAACATACCTGTACTTATTTTCCTGGTGAAAACTAATCAGAATAACAAATGATTCCTGTGTTTACCGAAAAGAAATTTGTGTTTATTCGATTTCAAAATAAACGTTTATGAATTTGATTGAAACAAAAAAGAAACCACAGTATAGTAGTGTATATATACGATAGGAAGAAAACAGATTCATGATTGTGTGTTGAAGTATGGGGAACACTTTGTATTGTGAAATAATAGTACCAAATAACAAAATAACTTATGGTAAAGTGAAAGTGATGATTATACACAAACAGAACATATTTACAAATACACCACTCACTCAATTTACAAGGATCGATTCACTCAATAGTCTCATTAAGTTCCCAAGCATCAAATAATAAAACTGTAGTGCATCTAAGCCAAAAAAATGAACCAATGTTAAACTATTTTGTATAACATAATAACCTGCACTACAAGACAAACGAGATGAGATAATCTGTCTTTTTATATTGAACTTTCATGTAATAATGTTTTTACCTCTCAGTAACCTGGTAACCACGCTTCAACCAACAAATTTAATCATTAATGTATGATTATTGGAGCGGAACTTGCTTGTAAATTGAGGTAGTGGTGTCTAGAAAACCTGTTAAATTATTAGGTGTCGTTTAAATGTAGCTAATAATGCTCCTGTTCATTTGATGATTAGGATCAACAGATTGTATTTGCATGTTTCTATTTTGTGTTTGATAGCAAGCGTTCAGTTGAATGCTGTTTTGAATTAGGTTGACTGGCAATGTGAGGCACGTTGGGTTAGCATACTCAGGATGAAGTAGCGATGCTACATACTGGTTGTAGTTTACTTCTGGTCTGATGTTATGCAAAGGAGATATCTGTTGTAGAGAGAAAGATCTTAAGACTTCTGTGGATATGTAAGGTTATGTGTTGCCATTGTTAAATTAATGACTAAGAATTATTTGTATAAGGATCGCTGGGCAATGAGCAATCAATTGAAAATACTTTTGGATTGATTCGAACCACATTTGGTGTGGTGACTCCCATCACTGGTCATTTTTTGTCTACCTTATATTCGGCTGGTAGGTCTTTGTAGTAAGTTGTTCCTTGGTGGTATGTTGGAATCACTCGGTTTCCTTCCAAATAGTTAAAATTGTTTCCATCACTTGAATCTATTTTATTAAAAATATTATTGTTTTTCCTCTGCGCCATCACGAAATATTCTAGCACAAGAGGGCACAATAACAGACCCTTTTTTTTTGGCTGGAACATAGCCGAACGAATCTTCAGAGTTTTTCCATGAATCGTAAACCTAATTCCCTGTTGATTAAAATAAATTTTCATCTCATGAACAAGAATAGTTTGAGGTACTTATTACCCTTTTGTAGAGGTCGTGAACTCTCTCAGCGGCGGCTAGACTGTCGAAAGTAATAAAGCCGTAGTGTCTAAAATACCAAACACAGAAATTAACATCCCGTCTGGAGTGCTATATCAAGCTATTATTCCAGTAATTGCAGTAGTTGCAAGTTTTTTTTTCGAATTACCACAAATGGGTATCAGGCATTAGTGTATAAACTGCGAACCTAGTGACAGTGGTAAATTGTTTACATCATACCAAGTAGGGGAAAAGGAAGTCATGCTTGCACTTCTGCATCTGTGGTCAACATGCACAATGGTGAATGGGTGAATGACATTCTAATATTTGGTGAAATGAGAACCACTCTACCAAAATGTACTGCAATTTGCAACTAGCCAGTTACTAAATTAATTTGGAAATTAAAGTCTTCCCTCATCCAACCCATTCTTTCATGAAATAGGGGTGCGAATTTGTAGATTTTCTCATGAACGGTTCTTAAAAAATCGCACCACTAATCAGAAGTACATCAGAATGAGGAATCATAAATTCTATTTTGTATATCCTTTAACTCATTGTTGACCTGTTCTGTTCTTTATGCATTATGTTGCAGCCCAAAATTCTTCCAAATTGGGCGAACACCGTGCAAAGTTCACGAGAAGTTGTCTAAAAAAAAAACTAATGTTTGACTGTTTACACAAATTTAAAAATGATGAAAAAAGTAAAACTGTACATTTTCTGGGAAGCCTCCAATAAAAAGTCTGTTAGGAACGTAGTGAGATTTTGATGGTATGGGCTGAGGGATAAATCTCGCAGTGGAAAGGGACGAAGCGCTGTACAGTGTGTCCTTCAAGCACAGTTTCTCTGCTCCCTGAAAATATTATATATTACAACATGATATATAAAACTAACATCAACACAAACACAAAAATAACAACACAAACACAACAACACAAACACAACAACACTTTGAATTTATTCCTATAATGCAGAACTGCAGAAAATGTAATGCGGGTAAGGATGAAGGGAGTTATTATTTTATTGCACTTTATTGTAAGGTTTTGAACATGCAAATGTTTTTGTTATGCATATGCATGCGTAATTTTTGCCGCTTCCTGCACGACGCCTCTCTGAGGTTATCAACGAAAATTTAATGTTCGAGAAACAATGTAATTGATTCAACAACATTATGTTTGGTTTTCATACAATGATAATCAATGTTGATATGTACTAACCGGTTGATAAATCATCATCAGCAATCACATAAAAACACAATCTCTTTATTACGAAACCACACCGACTTATCACCGCATACATCTGTACGCATGTACTTGGGGTCGAAGGTCAAGTTTTGCTTGTTCCGTGAAGTTCTAGAAAAGGAAAATTATTTATTCATTTTTCTTGCACTAAAGTTCATTGAATCTGTCTACAATAACGCACAGTTTATTTCGTTCGCTAAGGGGGCATCATTTTACCTGATTAAATCAACGTGCTGACGATCCCACATATATATAATTTTCTCTGTGCTTCGCTACTGGTTAAGTAAGGAGTTCTACCACATATTTGTCCTAAACATAGCTAATATGATAGCTTATAATTTTGCTAGCCTGAATCTAATAAAATGGTAAATTTCATCTATAACTGAAACTGCATGATGTTCACTAGCAATTGTCCCAAATATGGCAATTGGTATAAGAATGTCTCACAACTTCTTGACCTTCGGTAAAGCTTGCACTATGCTTGCGCTATCAACTTAGAAATGTTTGAAGAATCAAATCAAAATACTGCAAAATTTACTATTTTTTGAATTCATGTTCTTAGGGAGCTGTTGCATATACAAGTATTCATTCGTGTTTAATTTACAGTCAAGACACCGTTCCCTCTGAGCTATGTGCATGCACACAAACCAGCACACAAATAAAAATAATGTATTCACGATGTTCAATGTATAGAATAAAATCTTTGTAGATTACAGTCATTCCTGTATAATATTTAAAAAAAATTGAAACGTTTCCTCGTTTACGTTTGCACAAGCAATCCGTTTGCATATAAGTTGTTGCAAGAAAAAAATTTGCTCAAATGTAAGATTTTTCACTTATACTGACTATTAAAAACGAGGGAACATGGGCGCGGTTCATTTTCGACGGCCGCTCGTTTCGAATGCAATACCAACATTCTGGTGGTTCGAGATATAGTAACCCGGCCAACATGAAGGTAAATTTTGGTAAAATCTTTATGCTCGTATGTCATATATGTCATATGTCAATCATATATATTTCAACCAAGGTCTCAAGATCCCCTTCGCTAGACTCAGCAGCAACTCGCAACTACTACTACTGGACATCTCTTATTCATTCCCACAAGTTACAAAGGTTACAATTGTGGCGATATTTAGCGACCAATAACAGGTAATTCATTATGAAAATCATCACCCGTATTTGTATAGATTCAGTAACATGCCTAAGGTATCACAGGTTTGCCATGGGGTATTGTCATTACCTGTGTTTTAGTTTTTACTATATTCAGACATAAATAATGGGAAGAAATTTTTAAAATGTGTAATCTGTCTATGATTATCGTGGATGAGAAGCATTGGAATCCGTTGGGAAGAGGAAGGGAATATACTCTCACATATCATACATATATTGTTTAAATAATTTCTCTCACATTGTGTCAGAGTCATTTCAGCTATACTAAGAGGTCAAGTAATGTCTATATAAAACAAACTTATGATTCATCTACCTGTCTAGCCTGTCGTTTTTTTCAAAAATCGACCTNTGACTTTTTTCCAAGGCTATAGCCTGTCGTTGGTTTCAAAAATCGACCTTTTTTTCGATTTTTTTTTTTCCTAGTTTTTCTTAGTTTTTTTTATTATTTTCTAAGTGTTTTTTTTTAGCATTTTCTTAGTGTTTTTCTAGTATTTTCTTAGTGTTTTTCTAGTATTTTCTTAGTGTTTTCTTAGTGTTTTCTAAGTGTTTTTTTAGTATTTTTTTAGTGTTTTCTTAGTGTTTTTTAGTATTTTCTTAGTGTTTCCTTAGTGTTTTCTAAGTGATTCCTAAGTGTTTTTTTAGTATTTTCTTAGTGTTTTTTAAGTGTTTTCTAAGTGTTTGGTTAGTATTTTCTAAGTGTTTTTTTAGTATTTTCATGTTTTTTTAGTGTTTTCTAAGTGTTTTTTTAGTATTTCTTGGTGTTTTTCAAGTGTTTTCTAAGTGTTTTTTTAGTATTTTCTTAGTGTTTTTTCAGTGTTTTTTTATTATTTTCTTAGTGTTTTCTAAGTGTATTTTTAGTATTTTTTTTGTGTTTTTTTCGTGTTTTCTTTTTTTGTGTTTTTTTCGTGTTTTCTTAAGTGTTTTCTAAGTGTTTTTATACGTTTTAACGCATTCTGCAATGAAAATAACGCAAAATAAGCGCGAAAAAAAAAAGTTGAAAAATATGCCGTTTTTTGACTTTTTTCCAAGGCTATA
>QRAM01000300.1:0-16574 GCA_013436055.1 Halocynthia roretzi
GTTATGATGAAAAACATTCTGGACATTGAAATACCGACTTATATATATATATGAAACACGAGATAAGTATATTCTGGACAAGCTATGCCGACTTATTTAATGGAAAACACAAGGGAGGTATAATCTGGACTAAGGGACTATACTTTGGACTAGTCCAGTTTATACCACGGGGTATATTCTGGGCTGCTACACCAGTCCTGGGTACCCGTGAAATACTCAAATCCTTGTTCCGACTAAAAAATTACACGCATACTACAAAATTCTTCTACTTTACCGCAGGACAACAGAACGACTTTCCTGCTGAGAGATCCTCATCACATTCTGAACATGGTTCAAGAGAAAATCTTAGGATTCAACAAACTACATCCACTACTGCTGCAGCAGCTTCTGCTGAAGGTAATTTACCAGGTTGAATTGTTGTGTATAACTGACTTATTTAAACTCAGTCCGGAGACATTCCTCAATATAAGACAGTTTTAGCGTGAGTATATTGTTGAGCTGTGTTCACTAAACTGTGTGACACGAAATAGCTGCAGGTTCGCAGCCAAATATTTATCAAAAAAAGTTGCTTAGTTGGCTACATGCATCATGTTCAATATCTTACTGACATTTGAAACAATACTCTCTATAAACGCACCACAGTGAGAAAGGAAATGTTTTTACAGCCCTACCATATATTTTTAAAATAAATAAATTCAGAATTCCGTTGAACAACAATGTTCAGTTATAAAAAGTCAACCTAAAGAAAACCAAAACAAACTTAACAGAAATATTTGTAAGTTTATTTGAATGTCGATTCCGATTCTTTATTCCATATTTCCCCACTGTCCTGCCTTCCTATATCGTAAATTTGCCTTGATCGGCCTTTTGTCCTGCCTTCTTTTCTCTCTCATATGCGTAAGAATTACAATCAACATTTTGCAGGATCATTCTATCTTTCCGATTCCATTCGAATGTTCAAAGATAAACCAATCAAACTAAACAGCAACATCTTCTACGGAGAGCAAGTGAGCAAAATCACAGATCCTCGTCCACTTGCTATCAAGTTCATTCCATATGATGAAAAAAATGTCAACGAAGCAAAACTGTTACTTAAACTATGTTCACACCCAAATGTGGTTTCAGTCATTCATTCCGGTGTCACCGAGCAAGGGATGTTCAAATACGTTTACATAGCAATGGAACTCTGTCATACTGATAATTTGCATGATCATGTTATTGAATACAAAAACAACCACGTTCCCTTCGATCCAAACCAATGTATTTCTCAAGCTAAACAACTGCTACAAGGACTGGAATATATCCATTCCAACAAAATAATTCATCGAGATCTGAAACCCCAGAACGTCTTATTTTCGCTTGACAAGAAAACTCTCAAAATCGCCGACTTTGGAATCAGCAAACCGATGACCAGTGGTCTTACTAAAACCAAGGTGACCAGTGTGGGTGTTGGCACAGATGGATACAGAGCTCCAGAAACTTTCAACAGTAGCAATGAGATATCACAGAAAGCTGATATTTATTCCCTGGGCCTCGTCCTTCACTTTCTGTGGAGCAATGGCAACCACGCATTCGGGGACGATCCTGATGACTGGAACAGCAACATAAAGAAAGACAAAAATCGAGATCTAAGCACTCTGCAGGTGGAAGACCGAGAGATGGCAATAGATTTACTTCAATGGATGCTGCAGTCAAAACCAGGAAAACGTCCAACCACTGCACAGATCTTGGATCACAGATTCTTCGGAGGATCTCCGGTTTCACCAGGAGCAGAAACTTCACCAAAAAGTGAAAATATTTTTTCTTATTGATTAAATTATGATGAAACATTATTTCTATTTGTAATGTAATCTTACAGAACCTGCAACATCCTCAATCTCAAGAGCAAGAAGTGAACTCCAAAATCTAACATCCAATGCTGAGAGATCAAAGGATGAACAGCAGGCATCAACATCTACAAAAGAGCAAAAGGGAGCATCTCCTTCTTCAAGGATAAAACAGACTCTCACTGCAAAACCAGGTAATTAATTAATTGTTACGAATTCTTCATAAATCAAGATTCAAACATGATTTGCCAAACTTACCAATTCCTAACTCAGATGAGCTTATTTATAACAAGATCTAAATCAATAAATGACCCATAATGCATGAAATAAACTAGAGAGGACTCAGATGATAAAATACCTCTAGCTCAGCATTGGTTTGTGATGAAATTAAGACATCTTATTTTATTATTCAGCATCTTCAACATCGGGAGCAAGAAGTAAATCAACAGCGAGTGGAGTCCAACAGCCGAGAGTGTCGAAATTGGAAGTTCAAGTCGAGAAGATGATTGAAATTGCAGGTACGATAAAAAATAACTAAAAACCTGGAATTCCCATCTTATACATATTCCCTTCGTTAAATACAAGACGAGGTTTTCAAATACACTGATGCAGTTATTTATTTATTTATAAATCCTACTCGTATTCCAGATAAAGCAATGCGTTACATTGAAATCCATCAATATCAGGTAGCTGGAGAGAATTTGAAACAACTTTTGGAACTTCAGAAAGATCCATGTGAACAGATGGAAACATTACAACAGATTGCAGATTGTCACCTCATGTATGATCAACCATGCGTGAATGAGATAAATAAAATCATTGCAATCTGCAAGTCACTTCAACTTTCACCAGGTGACGTCGAATCAACAGCACACAAACATCTGGAAGATTCCCATTTAGTACGTGCTTACGTCATGTATGTATGTGCGAGTAAAATGTACATGACTGACAGCAGACCAAATGATGCGGTTGTAGGTATAAGAAGTTGTATTCGGAGTATGTACAAGATCGTGGAAGGAATGAAGGATCAAACACGTTTACGAAGAATTGCATCGAGATACGTGATTCCATCGATGCATGATATGTTGGAAGAACTTCGTCAAATCAAAGATGCAGCTGATGACGTGAAGGTGAAGAGCGAGGCATCGTGTTTGAACAACATTGGTTTGAGTCTCGATAAAATCGGCAAATACAACAAAGCTATCAAAATCTACAATGAAGGTATCAAGATCATGCGAGATAAATTTGGAACTGATGCTGCCAAATACCAAGTATTTCGTGCTTTGTTACACAACATCGGCCTCGCGAATCACAACCTGGAAAACTATGCAGAAGCTGTGACGTATTATCAACAAGTGATCGAAGCATATCAGAAAGCGGAAGATTATTCAACTGAAGTAGAGAAGCAAAAGAACATTGAGATAACGAAAAATAATCTTCTACTCTGTCAAAGCAAAATGAAATAAACTTGAAACCAAGTAACTGATGAGAAATTATTCGCTCAATAATTCTTTCTTTAACGTTTTAAACCCGATTAATAAACACGAATATGATGTCACACAGATTCTATTGTTTTCATGCATAATCGTTATTGTTTCAATTATTACGTAATATTTGCTATGTACTGCTGTAAGTTAATCAGAAAATACCAGGAAATAATTCTGGTAAGAAACGGAGTAACAGTTTTTGTAATTTTGATTTTATTTTTTATTGAAGTTTTTCCTTATTATTCCAGTAAACAGTTGTAAATATGAAATAACTTTTCTTTCACATAATTATGAGAAATAAAATAAATTCTGACGATCTTTGAGGATTCATTAAAAAAGTAGCAAAAGCGCTTTTCATGTGTAGATATAATGATGAATATTGAGCATGTGGTTCAAATTTCAGTAGCAGTATGTTAATATGGATTTAAGACCTAAAAATATTTGGATTTTCAAATTGCATATTCGATAAGACATGAATAATATAATATTTTTATTGATGGGAAATTTCAGAGAACCGATAATAAATAAATGATGAATTCTCAGTACAGAGCAGTAAACTACAACAGATATCTACTGAGGTTCAAGTATTGGAATGAGTGAATGGTAATTACTTCGCAATTCTTATCTTTGACCTTTTTTTCTAGCCTACACCTTACACACGCCACCTACACATAATCGTCTGATGAGTATCTTATTTTTATGACTACTCGGAATTCCTCTGAAAGAAAATGAATTTAGATATTTCAGATTATATAATTTCGTCAGAAATATTGCATCGTTCCTATTCGTAGCGGAGGGAAAATGAACAATACCGGTAATTAGAATTTTAAAATTGAATTGGTTTTTGGCGGATGTGATTTAAATTCAAAACCACATGAATGCGGACAAGATGTCAGTTACAGCAGCATTTAGTATTTAGCTTGTACAGACTGTAGGGAAGCTATCACACAGTTCGCTAGCACACAGTTTATGGGTCTACCCAACTAGTCCTTGCAAAATAATATTTAACCTATGACCTTTTTTCTGTCGCTAGGTTGAGCAAGTGAGCTGTGAATTTTTTTTAGAGACAATAGTTATCACAGTGATGTAATAATACAATATCTAAATGGTTGAAAGTCATTTTAGAAGGTTTAGAAGAAAGAAAAACTCAAAATGTTTGGGGTCACGTAATTTTGAGGTAAAAAACATCGAAATGGCGTTACAAACAAAATTTTGAGGTGTATTTTGAACCACTGGTAACATGCCGAACGTGAAAGTCGGAATAAATGCTCCCAACCTCGTTGCTGATAGCAACACCGAAACTGATGACGTGACGAGCCTCAGAAAACCTTCGTTCAACATCAAGGTAATGACGTACTGGAGTTTTCCGTAAATGAGCGACAATTCGAAAAACAGGATATAGTGGTATGACTCCATCAACCCAACACTAGTGAGTTGCGTGATAGACGAAGTGCGTGATCACTTTTCGCCGGGAAAACGGGACAAAAATAGAAGTTTCTATCATATTATATATGCACGGTATTCGTTGGTGGTTTGAGCTAAAATAAGCAGCAACAATACACCGAAGCAGCTCAATCCTGTGTTACATTGCATGAGGTTGGTGTAATAAGCTGTGCTTGCTTCAAATACTTTGATTACCCACTGGCAAACAGTGACAGTGAGTAAAGTGAATTCAGTGAAGTATTTATAAAGTATCAACATTTCCCAGTGGACATTAAATGAAAAGATAAAGCTTGCAGTTCCTCCATTCAATTTTCAACGAGCAGATTATAGATCTAAGAAATAGCACTTGCTCAATTTACCCCTCTCCTCCAACCAAGCGCAGCCTGTACTTGCTCAATTCAAGCTCGAACACTAATAAAACCATTTCATTTCTTGTATAATCTCTTATGTTTTTATTACATGTACACATGTATTGTTATTTATTTCTAACTGCAAGTTTTCTGTTTAAAAATACTTTAAAATAGCCATTTTGCATGGTTCTTGGAAGGCTGGAATGGATTAATTAGTTTCCATTCATTTCAATGGGAAAATTCGCTTTGTAATAGGAGCTCAGTCTGGGAACGAATTGAACTCGTACTGCGAGGTTCCATCGTGCTCTCATTATTTATTTTTATACATTATTTCATTTGTTTTTTTCAGCGTATACCAGGAGTGTTTCAAGTCGAAGTTCCTGTTGAAAATCCCCGTAAATCTCAGTCATTGAACAAAGATTTCAGGTGTGTGTAAATAATAGTAACAAATGCTTCCTTTTGTGCGCTTAATCCTTGCAATTGTCATCTCGCTGTTTGACAGCGGCAGTGACGGATTACCATTAACGATTAAAATCAGAGCAATATGCTATGTTTGACTGGCAACGCATAATTCATCGTTAGTTATCGTATCTGTGGTTGGCAATTTCTTTAATCAAATTGTGATACGTCGTCTCTTAACCAAGAATACAGAACTCCTGTGCCTTTTGCCACATAGTAAGTGATTTATCATAAATTTAACATCAATAAGGTTTTTCTTTTCATGTGAACAGTTCGTTTGTGCTGTGTCATGTTACTAGATTTATTACCTATAAATTTGTTACCTATACATATGTAACAACGAATATAATATGTCACATAGCACTGGTTAGATCCCTTCTCACACTGACTATGTCGCAATAAGCACCGGTTATCGTATTATTTAACTGCAGCTGGGCTTCGGTTTTTCACTTTAGCAATTTATTCTAGCTTGCGGGATCATGTTGTTTCCATGTTGACATGATATGTACGTCGATTCATTCCCACGATCTAGAACTGAACGCTACAAGGGCTCCTATTAAATATTATTTAACGCATCATTCAAAGGATATTTTAATCGCTGTTTGCTGTTTCAACCCAAATATTACGGCTCGTTTTTAATTATTTATTTATTGCATCCTTTATTAAAGCAAACTATATGTATGGGGTTCAAAACCCACACGCATCGATCTGGAAAATCTTTGAAAAAAAATTTTCTTTTTAAGGCACTTCATTGACCGAGATGTTCATTTGAGGGAATTGTATGCTCGATTGCGCCTACTAGCGATCGTATTGTTTGCCAGCTCGGTGCTCGCTAGTTGTCTCGCTGTAGCTGATATTGAACTCGGAAAAATAACGATGCGGAAAATGGCGGGAGCTTTGAATTGCGAAGAAAGTTACATTGGAACTTATAATCGGTGAGAAATAGAATATCTGTGATGGCAGGTTAGAATCGGAAGATGACGATATTCTTTGATGGACAGAAAACGAACGATGATTCATCTGGTAAATTATCGGTAAATTAAAAATAATGATGAAGAAATGCAAAAAAAATTTGAGGTTGTGGGATGACAGAAGTTCTATTGTATGTAGTTCGTACATTTACATGAGGCTTGGAGCCTTAATTATTACGACTTAGTGAGGGTTTACTGTTCTGTTTGCAAAATCGTTGAGTACAAAGACTTTTCTGAAGACAATAAACCTTATTTTTTTTATGAATTTATCTAGAAATTGCCCACCATTACTTCATCCACAAGAGGTCATGAGGGATCATCTTTTAAATGAATCGGTTTATGACGTATTGATGCAACACGATACATATTTCGGCCGCTGGAGGACAGCAAATCAAATGTATTCGGGAGATGTCTGGTATGCTTGTCTTGTTTTAAAGGTAATTGATTTCAACTGTTATTTTTGTATCTAAAAGTTTTAGAGCCCTTCTTCTGATACCCACTTGGACTAGCACCTCCCTAACCCTATGCTACACTTGCCTTATTGAGATTTTGCTAATTTCAAATTATCAGTTTCAATATTTGACAAACAGAACCTCGAGTCTTCCCTATTCAGGGCTTCCCAACCCCGGGAGGTCCACAGTGTGATTAGAGCGGTGAAAAAAATGTTTAATTATATTAAAATGGTGCATTTCATGAAAGTTCTTGGATCAACTGAAATATCCTTGTACGCTTTTTATTAAATACTAAGTACACTAAGATTAAGTAGTTATATTGAGCAGCAAGTAGTATAATTTGACCAGCCCCCAAAAACAGTCCTGGCTAAATCTTGGGGGTCCACAGCGAAAAAAGGTTGGGAAGCCCTGCATCAAACCTTAACGTATTTCGTTATTCAGATAATTCATATAAAACTTTTGGATAAATTTCCTGATAGGTCACAGGTCACAGTTCAATAATTATCTTCATTTTTTCCAGGTTATTATTTCACTTCTGAGTCTTGTCAGCGTTTACTGTATGATATCTTATCACAAATCAGAACTCGCCGTTCTCAAGCTCAAGAGATATTTACCAGAGGAAAGCCATTTCTTCAAATCTCCAAAAATCAAGTAAGTCCTGAAATTATACTATTGATTTGAATTAAGCGCTATTTTCTGTGTGTACATCACTGGCATTGAAGGAACATATTTACTTAACCTAATAGAACTTGACGTCTTCCATGAAAACCATTTACAGTGGTTTCTCGTACTTCGTCCTTCGTCCTATCCATTTGAACTAAAGTCTAATTCAAATTTTCAATTTCTTTTTTCTCAGATCATTTTTAATCAAAACTTTGATAGTTTTGTTCCATGTTCCTCCTTTAACCGATGCTTGGATCGATCCTGAGATTCAGATGATTGTTTCGCTCCGCATTATTATTTGTGGAATCAAAGTATTGAAGGAATGCAATGAATTGAGATATCACAGGTAAAATAAATTATACAAATAAGTATAATAATACAAGAAGAAATAGAGTGAACATTGTCGGGATCGGCACATGTTTGAATACGCGAGAAGTTCAGATAATCAAGGTTCGAATATTCAGCCCGTATGATATGACTTATGGATACCAGTACTGTCACTTAGCATTCAAAATCATTTTTATATCAATATATATCATTCCAGAATCACATCATTTTTATTGTGCTCCCTTTTATTAAAATTAATCGGATGCTGCTATTGTGCAACTCGAACCCTGTGCATATATCATTAATTTATCATGTCGGGAAGAAAGTATATGCTTATATGAACAAGGATATGTTGAGTTAGTCATCCTCAGTAATTTATGTGGAGTGCTTGGTTAGCTATCCATATACATTTCTATAGTTCATTAATCCATCATGTTGGGAAGAAAGTATATGCTTATATCACCAAGAAATCTAGGCTTGAAGAACTTATCTCATAAAATGTCATGACCCAATATGTTCAGTTAGTCATCCTCAGTAATTTATGTGAAGTGCCTCATATATACTAATGTTATGACCCAATAACTCTTCCTCTTGTTTCACAGGCTCGGTAACGTTCTTTCAAATCTCGCTCGAATCAAGATTCACGGAACTTTTCTTTTGAAAACTTATTTTTTGAATTATCCACAAACAACTCTCTTCCTTGTTTACCTCATCGTCGTCGGGGGATTCCCGTATCTTGTTATATTGACTGAGGATCCTGAAGGTCACATAGTCTCTTACAAGGTGAAATATATATTTGAAAATTGAGGAACGTTCTCTTCATTCTTCCGACCAATGAGTGGAATATGTTTCTATTTTAAATTCAACTCAACTCAACTACTCAACAGCATTCAAACTTGCATGCAGGGGAAGGGCCTAATTATTTATGGGAAAGCCAGTCCACTGTTTTCAGAATTGAGGAAGTTTAAGGTGGCAAAAAATATGGTATTTTATGAATTGAAATGAGGGCAATATTTTGACATACACAGGAGATGGGCAGAAATTTGAAGTGGCAAAAGCAGTTCGAATTAGAGAATTAGAACAAGCTGTAATATGTAGCGACTGACTATGATGACGTAAAAAAGCTATAAAAACCAATTCTAGTATTTTAAGTCACGGTTTTGTATTACAGGATGCTTGGTGGTTGATGGTAGTCACGGTGACGAACCTGGGGTCAGGTGAAGTTCGTCCTCGGTCGGTCCTTGCACGAATCGTCGTCGGATTCGGGGCCCTCGTCGGCATAGTAACGACTGCCCTGTGGGTGAACGTGTTTTCGAAATTCCTGGAGCTCCCGCACGAGGAACGAAGAATTCTTGCGATGGTGGAACACCAGCGTAAGTTGCAACATAGTGTTGGGTTTCTGATACAGGCTTGGCGTGATACAACATTGAATGGAGCGTCTAAGTCATTAGCTAGCTGGGTGGTCCCCTGTGGGCGCTGGCAACTTTTGAAGTGGACCCGAGAGACCAGAGGGCACTATGAGTAGCGGGAAGTTCACAGAGGAAACTAGCTGTTCAGATTCACATATTGAACATGCACAGTTGATCAGAAATTAAATTACATAAAATTAGGTGGCACTAGGTGTTCACATTTACATAAGTATAATCATCTTAGGCAAGAAATAAAATTACTGCCGTTAGCTTATCAATCTCTATACTTGGTCGAGAAATGATTCAACGTAGTAAAAAAACCTGCTCACCAAGCCGCGAAGTAGATTACAGATATGTTGGGGAGACTCGAGGTTCTGTTTGTCAAATATTGAAATTGATAATTTCAATTTATATTGTATATTTAAATTCAAACTGCAGGTGTTCGTCGTTTGGAACGAAAAACAGCTGCTATCTGTATCCAGACTGCTTGGAGACTACACACGATGTCTTCTCGTGAAAACGGGAAAAGAAAAAATTCAAAATTAGATTCACTTGAGAGAGCGAGCAAGAAGGCTGTGTGGGATTGGAAGTGTACTCGGCAGAATTGCAGTCGCAGTAAGTGACAATCCCTTGATTGTAATCCACACGGATCAGGGTACCCAACACCCAAGAGTTTATAGTTTTTTTTTTCTTACAGTACGTAGAACAGTAGAACATAATTTCTCCACTGAGGATACTTTGATCGCAGCAAAAACAGTGGCAAGAACAATATCGAGCAACATCGAAACCGCGAGACACTCGATTGCTATTCCGTGGTGAGTTATATTTTTGAGTTTCAGACTCCTTGCTCGAGTGCTAATCATATTTTATCTTAACGAAATTCATAGTCGAATAGAAACACTATCTAACGGTCGTAGTTTGGGAGCTGTGATTTACATGTTACATTTCCTTGGTCCAGTGATAATCTTTTCCGTTCAATGAATATAATACCGTGCACAGGGAAATTGCGTTTCACATCATCGTCATATACAATTGTACTCATTGACCCATCGACTACCTGCATTTTTATTTGCTTATTTTATTATTTCAGGGACAGACGCTGTAGTTCACCATTCTCTAACTTTCTCACAGCTCCTCCACCTGAAAATCACGCAAGTGATCTCAGAGATTTCGATCATGATGGAAAGACGAAGATCCATGCCGACGAAAAACATCACTTGTAAGTACCGAAGAGTTTTTCAATTCATAAGTTTGAGTTGAACAATGAATGTGAAAAGTGTGTACATGCGAGAGGCTGAGGAACATTAGTTCAAGATGTTAATTTCAGTTGTCATTAGTAGCGCTCAACATTAATATTACGTCAGCAGAAGAACCGATTTCAAAGATAGTTCTGACTTGCGCCACCTTGTGGAATCGATTTCACGATTACAGAGTGACTTGCAAGGAATGCGTGACGAATTTCATAGATCACAACGCGTGACATTGTCACAGCTCAGCGAACTTCGAGATATTTTAAACCGAATAAAAATGACGTGAAAATATCGAGCGACTTTTTTTTCATGAACTTTGAACTTAAAATCCAAAACATGTAAATGTTGCCTTCACGGGAATCATTAGCGTTGTTGAAGAATAATATAATCCCTGGGGAGTGACCAGCTTGTAAGTGACCAGCATACTCCAAGTGGGATGAATCCAATATATAAGGACAATGCTAATCATGGGTAAATTCACTTCAATCCGCAAGTACTCGAGATGGGAGAGAAAAAATGTGCATCAACGAGAGGCTGAAAAGCACTTTTGAAGAGAGCCATTACGCTGTCAACACAGAAAAATAAGCCCCTTGATGACTTTTTCCAGTGTTTGACATTTTATAATTAATTGGACCTTAATTTAGCTTGTTTAGAAATAGCGGAGCTCAATTGTAACATTTTTTACTACCACGATAACCAGTGCTCATTGCTGCACAGTCAGTGTAAGAAGGGATCTAAACAGCGCTACGTGACATATTATATCTGTTGTTACATGTGTATAGGAAATAATATGATATGTACTCAGATCCATTCAATCCCAAACATCAACAGATGTTGCAGATTTAATAGCATTCTTAATAGATATTTTATTTTTCACTTTAAATTCATTCATATAGAAAACAGCAATTATTTATATATTGGAAAACTTAGGCAGTTTGAGCTGTGGAATTGAAAGCAATAATCTGTCCATCCTTGAATTATTTCTTGTAGTAATCTGTGAATAAGAAAGCAATTACGTTGGATGTAAAATGCGGTGTGGTACCTGAGGTATGGCAGCAGTGGCATAGTACCTAAGATATGGCATACGCCATGAGCACTCAGATTGTGGGAATTGAATTTTCCTCAGACGTATTATATATCGTTATCAGTCATTATCACATTAGTATATGAGATAAGTTCTTCAAGCCTACATTTCTTGGTGATATAAGCATTGACTTTCTTCCCAACACGATGGATTATTACAAAAATGATAAAAAGCGCATATATCTCAAAATCTAGACGTGAAGGAAAAAATCTGACACCAGATTTGAAATCAGCGCACCCGAATTACAAACGGTTGTTAGTTTATTTTGTAACATTTTCTTGTAGATCAGTGTTATTGAACTATAAAAATGTATCTGGAAAGCTAACCAAGCACTCCACATAAATTATAGAGGTTGACTAACTAAACATATCAAATGAGAACTTTCAGATTGGTTATATATTTATTTGAAAGTTTTATATTTGATTTGGAGTTTCGAAATTGATTTTCTAGGATTAACCTGAATCAATCGACCCAATTTTTCTAGTGAATGTTGGTTTATGTATTACGTTTCATGTGTGTTACTGCAAAGCGATCCTTTCTAAATTCCATTACCCGCAGACCCTTTAGATCTTTGGAAAATAATATTTATTTATACCAGATGAACACAGGACACCGTCGAGGCCATATATCGGTCTTGAATGGAGCATTCCCTGGTTCTCATCTTCCGGATCGTTCTTTAACACATACAAGGCGACCTGTGTGAAATCTTTATATTGATTTTCGTTCTGCGGTTCTCCAGGATACCATTGGACAAATTCTGTCTCTTTACCATCGTATAGGTAGAGTGCATTGGACTGAAACGACAATAACATGCATGCCTTAAACCATGGTTCCAAACGGAGTCCAAGCGGACCCCCTGGGGTCCACAACGCGATTACACTATCGAGTTTCCTCCCACTCTTCCGAAATATTTACCATAGGGTTGTACGTCATTCCGAGCCATATCCAGGTCTCATTTCGTCTTTTACTTTTCTCCCTGATGTATTCAAAAATAAGATCGAATAATTCCTCATCATCTATATTTGCCGGATGACCTCTGTATCTCTTCCTACACATCTGTTCTCCTTGTGCGTAAGTTATCTGATGTTCGCGGTTCACGTTCTTTGCGTAGTAACAATTTTCGGCCCAAACGATACCTGGATATGATATGAAGATAATTGAGATCGCAAAGAAAAGAAAATGTCACTGTAACTAAACATATACGTCGACAAGACATCTGCAAAATGTATGAAGCAGTGTAGCTGTTCAATTCTATATCATTGAAATGAATCAAAATACATATCATGTCATTTCCCAAACACCTGTAACAGCGAAGAAAATATATATTATGCGATGTTCAGATCCTTTCTAACACTGACTATAGAGCAATAAGCACGGGTTTTCTTAGCAGTAGAAAATGTGTAACTGCAGTTGGCTCTACATGTTTTTCTACTAAATTCAAGATGGAGTCCTGTATGTCACTACTGTCATCCTATAAATTGTTAGTAATCTCTTCATTGTGGCATAATAATGAATGATTGTTGCGATCTGTTACATCATTTACAGTCTGACCTCTGCAAGGAGGAGGTGGTTTCGAAGGTGGTGTTTCTTCAGTCGTAGTTGTTGCTGTTGTTGTCTCTACGATTACTTCTGTCGTAGTTGGTTCAGCTTCAGCTGTTGTTTCTTATGTAATAAGACATTTAAATCAGTGAATTACAGTACAAACCAGTACCAGCTAACCCCTTGTATCGAGGATGATGTGCGACATTAAGAAAAGTAAAACCTCTAACTTGTAGTACAATGCTCGGCCACTTAGTAATGCTATATCTGGTGTTGTAATTTGCCGCGGGAGTAATTAGAATTGAAACACCGGCATGAATTTCAGGGTCTGGGAACGGATTAATTCACTTCCCATTACTTCTAAAGGGAATAACCGATTCGGACTTCGAACCATTACCTACGAAGTACGAGGCACCACTGTACTTGAAGAGAATTAAGAGTTAAGATTGAGAAACTAAGTTGCACTGGTTCAGATGATTCTTTTAATAGGTTATTTAGCTGGTGTCAAGCAACACTGATTAGTGAAATTTAACCTGTATTAACATTTTACCTTCAGTTGTAGTTGGCTCTGGTGTTGTTGACATTGTTGTTGTAATCGTTAAAGGTGTGGTCGTCGCTTCTTCAGTTGTTGTTTCTTTAAACAGTTATCAAAGATTATCAAAATAGGGATTTCTTGAATCTTTGTTAAGGTCAGTAATCATGGTCGACTGTATATAGCGTAAGGTGTGGTGTTGGTGACGGCAAAAAAAATCCCGGACAAACAAACTCCTACCCATACTAGCAATATGATGTTTACAGTACTAGAGCACTTGTATATGGTAGCTAGCTCGCCGGGCTAGTTTGAATTATTCTGTTTTTGAAATTTACCTTCAGTTGTAGTTGGCTCTGGTGTTGTTGACGTTGTTGTAGTCATTATTTCTTCTTCAGTCGTCATAGGTTCTGGTGTTGTTGACATTGTCGTTGTAATCTCTGGTGTTGTAGTCATGATTTCTTCTTCAGTCGTTGTTTCTGTAAACAATATATACATTGCATAGTCAGATGAAGAGAGGAAGGAGAGGATACTATCTCCGTACTACACGGTGAAATCACGTTATATACGAATTCGCTAATATCTGTGGTATGTCTTGAACTGTATCGCCAGTATCAAAACATTACCCTCAGCTGTAGTTGGCTCTGGTGTTGTTGTAGTCATTTCTTCTTCAGTCGTTGTAGGTTCAGGTGTGGTTGGCATTCTCGTTGTGATCTCTGGAGTTGGGGTTGTTTCTTCTTCTTCAGTTGTTGTTTCTTGTACAATAGTTAACTCGCATTAAAAAATAAAATTATTGTAAGTCATTTAGTTATTTTCCAAAGTATACTACATGTGCTTCCCACTTAACGACCGGGTTCCGTTCCGAAAACCTTGAAATTATCTTTGGATATTGTTTTAATGTCCTCGGACAGGTGATAGAGCATGAAATTATGAAACAACTGACTTTGACGTGGACAGAGCTGCTAAAATTTTACCTTCAGTTGTCGTAGGTTCAGGTGTGGTTGACATTCTCGTTGTGATCTCTGGACTTGGGGTCGTTTCTTCTGCTCCAGGTGTTGTTTCTTCGAAGCGTATATACGGTTCATATTCTGATCAATGAAGAATAAGTTTGTACTATCATAGACTCCTCCAACCCTTACCTCAGCGTAGATTGACTTTGACAGAAGAACATCTCCTAAAATTTTACCTTCAGTCGTTGTAGGCTCTTGTGTCGTTGTAATCTCTGGACTTGGGGTCGTCTCTTCTTCTTCAGTTGTTGTTTCTATAAACAGAATATGCGTTAAATAGTCGAATTGATGAAACAAAAGTTTGTACTATTGTAAAGTTACCCAAGCGCAAACCTCACCCCTAACCTAACCCCTGCATAGATTGACTTTAACAATAACGGGGCCACTAGCATTTTACCTTCAGTAGTTGTAGCCTTTGGTGTTGTTGACATTCTCGTTGTAATCTCTGAAGTTAGGGTAATCGTCTCTTCTTCAGTTATGGTTTCTGTAAATAGTGAATATGTCTTAGTAAGACGGTGAAAGTGGGGATTTCGTGAAATCCTCATTTTGGTCAAGTATTTTATTTAATTCCTACATACTTAGGGCTGGGGTTAGAGTCGCATTATTATTTAGCTGGGCTCTGTTTACAGGCATGACTAGAATGTAAAATTGAATTTCACGATGGTTAAGGTTACCCTATGGAACTCATTACCGAAAGTTTCATCTCCTGAAGATTCTGTTTCATTCGCTGCTTCCTCGTCTACTGGTTCGTCTGTAAGATTCCCAGCAGCAGATTCCTCTTCCACAAATTGATCAAAATCCGGCAAAATATCATCGATTTTGGGGAGCTCTCTCTCTATGAATGTAAAATACGAAGTATTGTGCCTTTTCCTTGTATTAAGCCACCCAGGATTGAGCGTAGGGGTAGGGGAGCGTAGGGGCAATTACCCCGGGCCATCTACAAGATTAACCCCTAGATCAGTGGTTCTCAAACTTTTTAGCTACGTGGCCCACTTATTGAACGAACTAAGGTCATGTGGCCCAGTTGTTGCAAAACAAATGTCATTGCCTTACCGACCTTTCAGTTTTAATGCAAAGATTTGTCAAAATTTTACAACTTTTTGCCTTGTATAGAATCATCCAAGACCAAGGCGATAGATGGACAAGAGGCAGGGTCATATTTAAAGGGGCAATTACCCTGGGCCTTTTGCAAGAGTCACCTCTAGGTCCCGGCGCCTTGGCCACTTTTTTATTGTCAAAAAGATGCCCCGAGACGCTCCTTAGTAGCCTGTTAAAAATTACGTAACTATTCTACTCCCGATTGCATACATTAAGTCCGAGATTCTCTGCTAATATATTAATATTTTTAAACGCGTTCGTCTGTTTGTCGACATTCCTTTCCCAAATTTCATACTACTTATTTCTCGAGAGATCTTTACCAAGCTCTTATTTACCTCCAAATTCTTTCTGTAGAACTTCTTGTAATTTGCCGATCCATGCGTTGAAACCTGAAACGTTAAACATGGTATTTGTATAAACATTCACAGCATTATTAAACATTTATTATTAGTAACTGCATATGCTCTTCGCTCCTGTGCAGTTTGACTCCACATCTCTATAACTGATTAGACTTCATCTTGATTTTTGGTAGTTTATTATGGAAAGCCAATTATGACCGAAACCCATCTGCAGTTAAACATTTTCTACTACTAAGATAACCAGTGCTTATTGCTTATATAGTCAGTGTGAGAAGATATCTATACAGCGCTATGTGACATATTATATTCGTTGTTACATGT
>QRAM01000300.1:16601-31977 GCA_013436055.1 Halocynthia roretzi
TGATTCATTCCCACGATATAGAACTGAACGTTGCACAGTCATAATCTAGAATTCAATGCTAGGAAGCCATCTTTTAAAGCAAGTAATTCTTTTCCTTAATTTTTTTCCCAGCGCCCCCTTTCTCCTATTTACGTGATCTATCTCGTCTGTATTTCCATGGTAGTTTGGTGTAGGCTCTGGTCCGACACGTGGAATTAGTTCATTTTAATACTCTCACCTTCTTGCATTACACCAATGACTCTTTTGAGAGAACTTGGCATTGAATTACCGCCTTCTTCCTTAATTTCCTCTGCTCTCGTTCCTCCATAGCTCGAGAAAAGGACAATCAAAATAAGACACAATCGGACAGACATTATTATATCAAGCTAAATGTACAGTGTAATTTATTTGAAGATTTTTTTAAAGCTTCATCTCGTACAGTATAAACAAAGGGGGTTGTACCTATTTATTGGGATATTCATCCATTCGAGAACCTTTAATTCCTCGATTATCGATAAACCGTTTTTAAGAGCAAGTTTCAAACATATTAAAAGAAAAGCTCATTTGATGAACAGCTTTTCAAGGGCTCAAAATTCGAACCTTGATTATTTGAACATATACACCGGTCCTGACAAGCTCGTGTGTTTATTGTATTTATATTACCATTTCGTTTATATTGGAACAATTTAAACAGTAATTTTTTTACGGCTAGAATGTAAAATACAAGTCAAAAACGGAGCCAGTAACAAAAAACACAGGAACCACAAGCTCGAAGTGAACATTAATATTATTATTTATATTTAGCTCAGGAGCGATTCGTTGTTAGTTAGATCGCCAAGTCCTGATATCTGTGCGCGACCATTATCTTGCCTACATCACTTGTCAAAAAATTCTCGACACCTTATTCTATAAAACTTAAGACATACAGAAGCCAAACCTCAATACGAGTAAGTTCTCAGTATTCAATATCTCAGCAAATGATCTAAACGATCTAAAAATTCATTAACTAATATGGAATAATATTCTACATCTACATATTAATATTGAACATGTTTGGTAAATTAAGTAAAAAAATATTACTCCATATTCGTAAATGAATTTTTGTTATAATGCCATATATTTTCTGTGATATATAGTAATAAATGAACAATAAAATACAGGAAGTCCTCGGAGTTACGAACAAGTATAGCGAGTAGAATTTTATAGGCAATTAATGATGGTCTATTTATGTTTTATCTATATAACTAGAAGGAAGTGTTTTTTGGCTGGTTTTACGCTATATGGAACCAAACCGTTGGACCGATTCGAACCATATTTGATGTGGTTAGTGGTGCGGGTCGTACCTGCGTTATCTTTTCAAAAGAAATGCCCTGGAGCCCGGTCACGTCCCGAGACATGATCTAACACTCCCTAGCGGTATAACCCGTCTACCCAAACAATGTTGGCTAAAAATTACTTAACCATTCTTTCAATAAATAATTCCAACCTTCCGCTCATTAGAAATAAATCGAAGTGACAATATTAGTAATCGTATTTTTTAGTTCGTAGCCAAGGAGCCCGGGACTGCTCTGACACTCCCTAGCGGAATAACACATCGACTGAAACAATGCTGGCTTAAAATTACTTAACTGTTATATTATTCAATAATTCTGATCCTCACTCTGACATGAATACCAAATGATAATATTAGTATCAGTCGTATTTTCTGTAATTCGTACATTCCCTAAGTCGTAGAGTCTGGAGCCCAATTTAATATGACTGAGGGAATGGTTTACTTTACAGTGGGGCCTCATACTTCGATCTATCTTAACTTCGAATGCTAAATTAATTTCTTCATTTAAATTCCTCCTTTTTAACTGGGTTGTTCGAAGCGACTTCTATTTCGCTGCGAACTCATTGTGATATTTTTCCCGTCACATTCTCTTCGCAGAAATTAAAAGAGTAGAGGTGACCGTAATCTGCTTTAAACCTGTCCTGGAGTCCTTACTATATAACCGCTAAGTAATAACATAAGCTTCTTATACATATAGATTGGATACCTTGCGATGAAAGAATATCAGCTTGCGCCCGATACTCATCTCTAAATATAATGTTGATATTTGTTGCTGAACAACTTTTCTGTCAGCGCCCGAGGTTACTCAACATTCTTATCAACTAGCAATGCCATGTTTATTAAAAAAAATAGATCAGTTTGATTGACATTTAGATACAAGATGGTTCGAAAGATGCCATCATCGCCATTTTAGATCCCGAATTTTTATAGATTGGACGCCATTTAAGGTCTCATCAGTGATGGACGGTTAAGCATTTGGATACATGGCAGCAGCAAACTTTTATTCCGCACAGGATCAAAGTACATATTATGTCATTTCCTATACACATGTAACAACGAATATAATATATATTTAGTCCCCTTTCCATACTCACTGAGCAATGAGCCCTAGTTTCCTTTGGAACGAGCACTGCGCCCATCGGCCTTTCACGTGGTTCTTGCCCTTATAGCCTCACCCTAACCTCTTAATAATACAAAATTCTGCATCAAATTTATATTTATTTTAAATGTCAAAATAGGTATAAATTTAATAGCCAAAAGTTGTAAAATAAATATCACGCGTTAAATAACACTTAAACAAGATCCGTCAGTTGGTGCTATTGAGTAATGAGCTGGTAACTAGTTTTTCTTCATGCGCGAGATGACGCTAGTGAGTTATGTTCATGGAAGAATTATCACAAGATCAATTGACACAATTTGTTCAGGGACTGTTTGTTTATGTATTATGTTTCAGGTCTGTTAATTTTAGCGTTATTTAGTGGTTAGAAATTTATTTATAAGCGTTTATAGATTAGTAACTCCGAAGATATTCTTTCTGACTGCAATAGTGATCCAGAGGTTCACGATGGTAAGGTCACGGTTCAAAGTTGAAATACGGAACACATTTCAGAATGCAGGAAGAAATATCTTCGACGATATTCGTTGATATCAAAAATCGTAAACATGAAAAATACGTCATCAAATTTCAAATGTAAGTTGAGCATTGAGATATATTCATAACATGAACAGTTCATAAATTGCTAATTCCAATGACAAGATGTTTTAATTCATTGTCAGCTGGCCCTAATGAACACCTCAGTTATCCTAGCCTACAAACTCCTGCAAAAGCATCGCCCCATCATAAACTTTAATTTCTCAGCGTTGGTTGATCTAATTGACCCAATATTTCAACAGCCTGTTCAAACGGTTATGACAAAGGTTTTCTGTAGTTTTTAACCTGATTGGACCAGAAAAAATCATATTATAGACGTTTAATTTTAAAGTACCCTGGGGCGATCCTTTTGCAGGCTCAAAGTTGTAGGCTAAGATCACTCAAGTCTTAATAATGCCAACATACACTGCAGTAGGATGGGAAAACACAAGTTTAAACTTCATATATTTATTTTTGATCCAGAAAATTTGAATCGAATGAAACGTTTCTGGACATAAAGCAAGCGGAATCAATGATTTATCATGCGTTGAAAAATTTGTTCGGCCAGGTAATTGATTTATTTAAGAAACTTGAAAACTTGGGGCTAGTCCTAGATGATATCTGTTATTGCTTGCTTGAAATGTCCTCCCACAAAAGCTAATTTTTCCAACTAATTAAGTGGAAGAATTTCCCACAGAGTGGCAACACTGGCCTTGCAGTGGACTCAAATATTTTACAAATGATCACGCGTCGGATATTTTTCACTTATTACTCTGATACCAGTACTCACGACACAGAATCGAATATCCTTACAAGGTATCCAAGATTCCATGTAGAATTTCAGCTCCTAGTGTCTATGGTTTGGCCAGCCATAGCTTCACATACGCATGAATTCACTTTTATTCATTATTTATATATATATAAGTGAATGTGTGTCCGCCAATTTACGCTATGCAAAACCATATGGACTGATTTGCATCAAATTTGGTTTAATGACTTGAAGTATCAAGGCCGTGGCAGTGTTTTTTTTCATCAATAAGAAGCCCATTATAGGTTTTCCAGGGCAGCGCCGGGTTCTCTCGACAGGTTTATTTACATTTTCATTTACTTTACAGGCCGGGGTTGCGCTAGATCCTGAATTAATGGAATACGAAGAAAGTTTAATGATCGGAAAGTTGAAAATCTCGTCACACGGTGTCGTAAAATTATGGAATGCATTGACCTTGAAAGGTGAAGTTGACGGAGACAAATGTGTGTGTCGTATACTCTCTGTTGAACCATTTAAAGAGATTTAAGAGAAAAAGACAAGAGTTATTCTGAGTAGATGATGTGACAAGTGGCATGCCTAAGCTATGGCAGGTGTGGCATATACCTTGAGCGCCACTGACACTAACTTTTTGTTGAAGTCATACAAGCCATCAGATTGTGAAATTGTTGTAATTTTCACGTAGTTTCATTATTTGTGAAGTGAAAAGATTAACGAGCTTGACTTGAATTTTTGTGTTGATGTTATGGTAAATTTATTTTAAAGATATGGGTCACTTGTTTCGACAGAAAGCAATTTCAGTGCTTGCCATTTCCAATGTATCTGCCGTTGGCTGTTATGCTTGATGTGATTCTACGCATAGTTCTAAACCCGGGGTGCATGCGACCCTGGTGGGTGTGAGGAAGCGTTCCAGGGGTGCGAGAATAGTTTCTAAATTTTCGATAATACCCATGAATGTGATGGATGGATGAATTGGTCCTGGCTATATAGGAAGATGGGTGAAAGCATTGGTGATACAATAGATGCCCCAGAGCAGTTTTCCGCTATAGAAACAGATTTCAATCAATGAACCTACGTTGTATACGTTGATAATGTCGCACTTCATCCTCGCACCATACCACACGCTCGCATATATCGCTGGAGAGGAGAGAAACGAAAAAACGAGAGAAAAGAAAAAGGTTGCGATGAACTGTTCAGCACTTGGGTAGGATAAAACTGTTCCAGTTTTAAATCCGCAGATTTCTGAAATAAAGTACAATAGAACCTCGCAGTACGAGTTCTATTCGTTACCAGATCGAGCTCGTATTACAAAGTGACTTTTTCATTGAAATTATTGCAAAACTAATTAATCCGTTCCAGCCACTCGAATTTGTACTCGTACGATACAAAAATACTCACAAATGGCGGCTCGTAAAGTAAGGTCCTCGCACGATGGGGCACTCGTAGTAGAGGTTCTACTGTATTTATTATTACTAAACGCTGTTCTTTTTTAAATAGAATTAGCTCCAACAAATTCAAATCTCTCTTATCTGTTATACATACATTACATACATACAAATATCATGCATTTGCAATTTAAAATATGAAAAATAATAAACCATAAAATTGCAGGATAAACATGATGACACAGGAGAGAACGTTTTTTAAAAAAAACTAATTCATTTTTCATTATATTTTGAAAATGGCTATGAAATTAATCAATTAATTAATTTAAATGGTAAATTCGGCTACGAAAAATTTCTGAGGCGCCCTTACTTCCCTTGGTGCCCTAAGAACGTGCTTATTTTGCTCTTTGGGTTAATCCACCACCTGCAAAATTGCACACGGTTGCACACGCTCAAACGATCGGCTGCTTTGTCAAATTCTCTGGTTTCTGTCTTGTCTTTTGACACTATTGTATTGACACCACTAACCATGGCACAGTGACTTCAAGTGCCACGGCATTGACACCACTATTCATAGCACAGTGTCGTCAGGTACCATTGTCGTGGCTTCAGGAGTCATGGTATTTATTTGGATACACATGGGTGTAATGGCACAATGGTCGTGGCTCCAAATGCCATGGTATTGATATAAGGTTCCGTGGGTGTCGTGGTTCCAGGTATCATAGTATTTAGAACAGTACCCGTGGGTGTAATTATCAAAATGACCGTGGTTCCAGGTTTCATGATATTTAGATAAATACCCGTCGGTGTTATGGTCACAGGTCAAAATGGTCAGGTGCTTCAAACTACATTGCTTATTGCTACATAGTCAGCAAGAGGGATGAGAGTTGAGTAGCGCCACGCAACATATTACAGTATAACCCCGCAATACGAGTTTAATTCGTTCTGTGGCCGAGCTCGTATTGCAAATTACTCCTATTACAAAGCAAGTTTTCCCATTGAAATCAATGGAAAACTAATTAATCCGTTCCAGACTCCAAAAACAACGCAAAATGCCTATTTTAAGGTATTTTTTGAACAGAAACGTGCAAAATTAAAATAACAATACATATGTGTACATGTAATAAAAAACATAAGAGACTATACAAGAAATGATCGTGCAGATCGTCGACATCGCTCGGTCGTATTGCTGTTTCAAGTCCACTACACACACTCCTTTCTCATGATTTTCTATCTTTAGCACCTACTTTCTTCGGAACCATGGTTAACACGAGGAATTAACACAAAATAAATCCAAAATATGCCCGAAACACGAAAAATTCTCTAGCACAAAATACTCGGGATGTTACCGCTACGAAATAAACACGTGAATTAAGCGAGTGAAGACTGCGTTGCGGTGGCAGAATCGCGGTTAATTGAGCACGTGCTCTTTCTTAAAATTGGATGAGTCAGCTAGAAATGCTATCTATTACCTCGCTCGTAGGAAACAAAAATACTCACAAATGGCGGCTCGTAAATCAAGCTTTTCGTACAACGGGTCACTCATTCCCATGATTTTGAATTAAACGCTGCGAGAGCACCAAATCCAGGTTCCGCAGTCAATCATTGCAAAATTTTGCTGCAATTTCCTTAAGTTTATTGACAAGTACAACGGGTCTTACTCGTACGAGATACAAAAGAAATCTGTATTTGGTACTGTTACAGAATCTATATATATAAAAGGAGAAGTTAGTCTGTCTGCGTGTGTGTATGTCCGCTATAGGAAACAAATTAGTTAAACCGATTCGAACCAAATTGAGTGTGATGACTCTGTGTGTCTGAACTTAGGGCTCGGTTACGGCACATTCTGATAGGTGGTTTGAAAGAACAGATATTTTGGGTTGCAACACAGAGTATGAAAAGACTTCAAGGACAAACGCGTAAATGAAGAAGAAACATGCCATTTATTTACATAAATATAAAGGAAAGCATTTTCGTCATCACTTGATAATTATTATTTATTTTACTGTGGCCCAGATTTAGTAGTGATAATGTGACAACTTTACAATTGACAATAACGGAAGTTCTGCATAATTGTGTACAATTCTAGTGGCCTGGATATTTAACTGGCCCTAAGGCACGTGTCTTATTTGCCTGATGGTTAATCCGGCGCTGCCTCGAGCCCGGACACGTCCATGTAGCCCCTAGTGGTTTACTGCTGTAAAAATGGTGTGCTCATTTTGAGAGAGCGTTAAAATGGCGTCGTATCCTTTCTTTTCCTTCTCTCGTTTTATCGGAAAACTTCGGATTATGCGTGCGCATTTTTATACAGCGCACTGATTGGCTCGTTAGCTGTGACGTTTAATATGCTCGAATGCTTTTAAAAAGGTGTTCGCAGTTGTCAGGTTGTTGGTAGTGGCGTCTGCCATTGTTTCAGCGTATTTTCAGTAAATTGAGGCCGTTTTTGTTAAAATTCAGGTAGTTTTACAGAGAATTTTGATATTTTTAACAAGTAACACAAGATGAAATACTTTTTATTGTTGGTTATCGTAGGAAATGGTAAATAAGGTCGAAGTCACAGGTCGGAAATCTGTAGCGATGTACTTGCGTGAGTTTTTCGCTTGGATGTCATAGGGTCGAAAATAGAAACTGCCTTGCGATGAATAGCTGAAAATCATTCATTGTTTATTCCTTTGATGGTTTCATAAGCTTTACGGTTTTTTTTGCCTGAAAAATTTACTAAACATTTGTCTTTCGGTCGCCGAGAAAGTCGCGTCTTCATTTTCGTAGTAGTCACGTGATATTTCACGCTTGGTTGGGTAGTAAACAGCGCAGCTAGTGCAGCGAAAAATCTGAACAATTATTCCCATTTCAAGTCAATTTATTTGAATTCTTTTGAAAAACTGAATTAATAACATTCAAGATAAGCAATTACAGTCCAACATCGGTGAAATGGACGAACAGGGGCGAAGATTGTACGTTTTAGCTGAAGGTTGGGGAAATGATTAATCTCCGTTACCGAGACGACTCGCACACGCAGAATGGTACCTTCGTGATAAGCACTAAATTATTTTGCTCCATGCATTTGTAATTCAAAATATAAACAATACTAAACCATAAAATAAAATTGCAGGATAAACATTATGACACAGGAGAGAACGCTTTATAAACAGAACTTATTCATTTTTCAATACATTTTGTAAATGGCTGTGAAATTTATCAATTTATTAATTTAAATGGTAAATTCGGCTATGAAAAATTTCTGAGTCCTCCTTCTCTTGATGCCCCCAAGCATGTGCTTAGTTTGCTCATAGGGTTAATCCAACATGTCACAGGAAAACTAATAGCATGCTCACTAGCTAACTTGACACACACATCCCTTGTCCAAAACATTAACCATATCACCCCTTCCAACCTTACATGCCTGACCCCAACGTAAACTGCAGTAGGTTGGGTTACACACCCCATAGTTCGATTGAGTTTGGGGTTAGTTTTATTATATCACAATCACCGATATGAATGACGTCAAAACATGCTTGGAAGTAAAACATATATTTTCCGTTCTGCGTGTGCAAGTCGTCTCGTATAAATGGGAATTACCGTGTATGTATATGTGTACTATATTGGAAATGTAAATATAGAGATGAGCTGTGAACAAACATTAATTTTTGTTATTGTTTTTGTGAATATGAATTATTTTTGAATTTTCTGTATTTTTTAGATAATTAAACATGAAATGTGAAGGCTGTTCTTCATCGTTTGATTCCTCTCTCGAGCTCTTCCAACATATCCAGGAGGAATGTATTCAATGGTACGAAGAACATCCGAAGTGCTGGACAGATCTTCTAAGTATTCTTGCGAAGAAAAAGAAAGGTAAGACCCTGGTATGCGGAATTTAGAGAAATTAGGGTTAAAGTATTTTACAATTGATCACAAAAAGGAGTCAAGAGTCGGGGGTATTTTTAACGACTCCAACTTCAGCCAAAAGTATCCGACATCTCTGTAATTACTGTTGTGACTTTTAAATATTATTTAATAAACGAGTTGCGAACATTGAGTAACATTGAACATAATATTTCTGTATACCGCATGATTGCACAACCCTAGGAAATAGTGCCATGTAATGTATTCACTGTTTACATATTCCATGCTTGCAATACAATACCTGGAAATGTCATTATGATCATGTATCGTGATTTATTATTATGATTTCGAATTATTCTCCATGGCTTATTCACAGTAAACCCTTGTATAAAACTTTGCTGGTTCAATTATATTTGTATAATTAAACATATTATTGTTCAGAAGTGTGAAGTGGAATTCAAAAAATTCTTAATCAGATTCCAAGAAATGTTTTCGACTTTGATGCGAAACCTTGGTGTCCTCCCACAAAATCTAAAATCATCCATACATTCACGGGAATATCTTGTACGTTTGCTGTCTAAGTCATTTCCCTTTCATAAGCCCGTCAACGTTTATTTGTAAATGAAGTTTTCATTCCTCGTACAGTCTTTTCAAATTATTCCCTTGGGTTCATAAACATGCCCAGTAAAGAGGAGTCAGATTTTCGAAAGGTTGACCAGGGTTCATTCACAGAACAGGTGTATTAATTTGATTTTTTTTGTTCATATCAGTGGCGAAGAATGAAGAGATTATATCTGTTGATTTGACCTCTGAACCTTTGGACGGAAGCTCAAAAGAAATAAAAGAAAGACCACATTGCAGTAGAGATCAGTCACCCGAAACTTCCTGTACCAGTGTGTCCTTAGACCCCTGTACTCCAGGGAGTTCACGACCTTACGTATGTTCGAATTGCAATTCCGACTTCGATGAATATGATGCTTACAATGCTCATTCAGAAGGTAAGTTTGTTGTAAAAAAATGTCGTCAGTGTAATGTACAGATACTCCACAACAACCGTATTTAATTTTAATTTTCAGTTTGCTCTGCTTCAACGAAGGAACATCCTTTCTGCATTTTGTTTCAACCGCCAGAAAAAAAAAAGGAACGAGGGAAATCGATACACATGACAGTGAAAGAATATTTCTATGCTTCTACATTGAGTGGTAAAGCAAAAAAGAAAATAAGGTAACAGAGAAATAAGAGCAATTACGGAGGTACAGTAGAACTTCATATTTCGAGTGCACCATTGTAGAATAAAAATTACATAATACACAGAATTCTAAGAATTGAAGCGAGAAAATTCAAATCACTTATCAGCTAGTGCATCTCATAAATTACGGGAAATTTTTGTTTTCAATTCGGTTGTCCATTCACCGAATGCAAAAGATTGCATGATCCTGTAATGGCGGCTGTCAATTATGTGTTGCTCGGTTTAACTATTCATTTTCATTTTGCAGTGAGAAACTTTCCAAAGAAAGATTTGTTCCTAGGAAATATACTTGTGCAAGTTGTTGCAAGACATTACGTAACAACATCAGGTTAGTAAAACTTTTTGTATAATCATATTATTTTGAATCCCTCTGAATTTGAACCTTTGAACTATAAACTTCAATATTTGAACCTGAACTCTGGATTTCAACCATTCACGACTCACCTTTTTTTGTAGATTCATGAGTCATATTCGTCATAAAGTCGTCAACCAATGGCAGAACAGCGAGAACGTAAACGACTTCAACATCTGTCAGCACTGTTATAGACGATTTGGATCTCCATTTCATCTCCAATGTCATATTGAGATTGTTCATAGCTCCGTGCCCTCAAAATGTAAGTAAGATCGTGTACCCTGCTTACAGATAAAAACTGCTAAATAAAAATTCCTTTTTTCGCATAACAAAGTTTTAAGTATTTCCTCCACAATCTCATTAAGTTCGTGAGCAATAAATAATACAGAAACTGTAGCTCATGAGCATCAACCTAAACCCAGAGAAGTGTTTCGATACTGTATATGACCAAGAAAAAAAAATATTTTGTATAAAATAATGTATAAATAACCAAAATAATGCTTAGAATTTGATGTCGTGTTCACCTGTACTGTAAGCAAAGGCAAACAAGGTGGATAATTCGACTATTTACTCATCCACCACCAACCATTTTACCCATCCCCAACAGTGATCATCTACTTGTGTTAAGCCACATCTATTGACACCTGATGTTTCCTGTTTTTACATAACATGTTCATTCATCCCAGGTATTTGTCGAATTTGTGAATTGAATTTTGATTCCGACTGTTCTCTGCTTCATCATATGAAGGACAGTCATGTATATAATGAAATGCCGTATGTGTGCAAGGCTTGTCCGTATCGTTCATCGTTCTACAATGATGTCGTGGCTCATTTCAGGTAACTGAATAAAATAAAATTAATGCTGAATAGACATACAAACGTACAAACATACTCCTGGCAATTATACCAGAGTTTCCCATGAAAAGGCCTTTTTTTTAATCTTTTTCGAATGAGTCTTCAGTTAACAGTTTACCCGAGTGTTTTTCCAGCCTGTTTGGAGCTAAATATCGTGATCACAGATCAGAAATTTCATGATGTCAGCATTTTTCACTACACATGGATTTCACTTACATCAGGGCCCCCCAAGCGCTGATTTAGCCAGGATTTTTTTTGGATGGTCTAATTATACTACTTGCTGCTTAATATAACTACTTAATCTTAGTGTAATTAGTATTCGATAAAAAGCATACAAGGATACAACATCCCTGTTTCGTTTATTTCAATTTATCAGTTTTTTTGTACCCCCTGAAATCAGGCTGAGGACCCTAGGAGGGCCCCCCTGGACTCCATTGGGAAGCCCTGGCATACATTGATTCCATAATCTTGAATTGAAAGATATTCGTTTACTGCCTCAACTCAAAAGTTGTTCTAACTGACTGTAACCTTCTACTTCAGAGAATCTCACTTCGGTTCAACGTTCCTTATGTGTCCATTTTGTCTTGCCGTGTATTATCAATCGCCGAACTTCCTTAAGCATGTGCTGCTGCATATAGTAAGTACCTTTTATCTTGACTTGTTTGCACTGTTAGGGAGAACTGACCATACGTCTACAGCAGGGGTTTTTAAACCGGGGAAGGGAAGATTTACAAGGGGCGTAAATGCCAATAAATAAAAAGTTTCAGAAATAATTAAAATTTTTATTGATTATTTAATAGTCATTGTAAGTCTTACACTGATTATTTGATGATCTCACCTGTGCTACAACTCTCTAACTTTTTTTTCTAGAGAAAACGAAACACATGCAAACGTTGTCGACTTCAGTTCGTGAACAGCAAAGAAATGGCAAAACATTTGCGAAATCATCACAAGACTAATATTGTCAAGTCAAAAAGACATAAAAATGTGCATGATTACCAGGTATGTCTCGTAACCTGACTTTGGCGATTTTGCTGATTTAAAAATATCAGTCTCAATATTTGACAAATAGCAAACAGAACCTCGAGTCTCCCCTATCACATGTCTGGAATCTACTTTACGGCTTGGTTAGCAAGTTTTTTTTAAACTACGCTGAATCATTTCTCGACCATGTATAGAGATTGATAAGGCAACGACAGTAATTTCATTTCTAGTCAAAGATGGGGATATTTATGTAGACACCTAGTGCCCCCTCTAATCTGACTATCAGGTACAGCAGGACCTCGTACTGTGAGTGCCCCATTGCGCGAGCAACTTGCTTTATGAGCTGCCATTCGTGAGTATTTTTTTGTCTCGTAAGACGAGTAAAAATTCCCAGTACGAGCAGCCGCCACTCTCTAAACTCAGATTTAGTCCGGCTTATCCAATGTCGGAACTCCGAATAGTATTTCTTATTAATTCAGCATGCGAAGTAAGAGGCACCACTATAATATAACATCCTGTAACCTCCATACTCTGCAATAGGACATGTTCAAGCATAAATTTTCTTATGATATTTTATCTCAGATTTTTGTCCGAGTTTCTGATGACCCACTTCCACCTGGTCGACCGTCAATCGCCAAAAGGAGGGATAGAGTCCACGAATGTAAGTTTTATTCTTCATTTGTTACAATTTTTTAATCACCAAAACATCAGATAAATCAAAAATAAGAACGATATGTTACAGGAGACCATTCGAACTCTGAATTGTTCAAAGTCTGAATCAGTTATCCCCATAAGAAATAATGGGAAGTGGATTAATCCGTTCCCAAACGATAAACTTCATGCTGGTGTTAACGGTTCAGATTTAAGTACTTTTGCGGCGAATCACGAACTTGCCGTCGTAAATTGGGCATTCGAAGTCTGGAACGTACAAAGTTACGGTTGTGTGAATTGCGAGGCACCATCAAAATAGTTGATGACGTATTAAATGTATAAATCTCAAATTTCAGCAAAGACGACAGAAATGGATGTTGAAAAACCGACTGTACAATCTCCATTGAAGATCTCACCGCTGACATATAGTGACAGCCCTGTCACACCACCTAGTGTCGAACTTCCTGAATATATGTTGCCGCTGACAGCACGACTGGATGTACAATCTCCGCTCAAGATCTTACCGTTGACATCTAGTGACAGCCCTGGTGCACCACCTAGTGTTGAGCTTCCTGAATATATGTTGCCAATGACAGCTGATCTCGATATTAAGAAAATTAGGTGAGCTGACATTCTACAGGTAATGTGGTTCAGTGGCACATGCCCCCACAAGGTGGGGGGGAAAGGTTCCTGTACTAGTTTGATTGATAGTGGGTCACATAATGTGAATATCTTTTTCCGAGCAACACTTCCGTCATTTTTCTGCTCAATTTTCGTTTCTGTATCAGGATTTTTTTTTGCACGTTTATGGTTTTAGCGACGAGATTCCGACACCCGCACACTGTAGTTAACCCCCAATTTCACCCCGGTTTCACGCTATCATATTATCTATATTCCATTCTTTAGTTTTCCACAGTCTAGCAAGTGTACTGGTCATATTTGCATCGAGTGCAAGGATTCTATCGAACCTGAAAACTTCATTTCTCATTTCAAGGAATCATTTGAATGTCGTTGGTGTATTTTCATGACTTGCTGCGTACGATCGTCTCGTGCTCATTTACTGAAGTGAGTAAAATTATTTGGTTATTTCCGTATATTCCGGTCCGAAAGATGACTTGCACATGCAGAGCGGTTCTGTTAGAAATACAAAAATACAGATAAAATCATTACTTCGCAAATACAATAGAATAAACTTGAATTGAAAATAATAGAGTGAATGCCTGACCGCAGAAGACCGGTCTTAATTGTTACTTGGTGTCACCACTAGTCGGAAATAAGATAACGACCCCAAAGTGCACTTCATGTCATCTTTAAAGACATTGTACAGTATCATCATATTATCATCAATACTGCAAGAACAAAGAAGTTAAGGAATACCCATAATAGGTGGAGATATTCTTTACCAAATAATTTTTCATTTCAAACTTCTGGCTAACCTGTGAATTCATTGTTCTGTTCGTACAGAGAGCACGCAGACCCGGAGTTAAAAGAGTCGATGACGAGAAAAGAACATCCGAAAGCTGCTCCTGATAAAAAGGATGAAAAACTTATTGATCCGGGAGTGAAAGTAGATGAAGTGATTGATGAGGTATATTATGATTCATTATTCATTACAATATAACTTATCCTTTCGTTACTATTACCATACAACACTGCACAGATATGTCTCATTACAGTGAACTATCCATTATAAAATCGTTAGTCATTATCTACTCATTAGATTTGACCACCGCTCAAATTAACCCGATTCAGAATGAGCATATTTATAATCAATTTCCCTTTTCAGTCTGCATCCGATCCTCCAGCAGCAGTTGAAGATGAAGCTGTGAAAAGGTTTTAAATATTTCAATTATTCAAATTAATTCCGTACCTTTTTTCGTAGCAACTTTCTGTTCTAGTAGCTTCCTCTCTTAGCAACCTTTCAGCTATGCTAGTAGAATTACAGCCATTGACATACATATAGAGCAAAAAAAAATGACTCAATAATCCCCTTTTGGCAAATTCGGTTTCCTCCGCACAAATTCGGTTTGTGGGCTGCACTTGGCTGGCGGGCAGCCGCTTGCAAACCTTTTGACTAAATAATCAGTATAAGACTTCAATTGATTATTAAATAATCAGTAAAAATTTTAATTTTTTCAAAGCTTTTTTCCTTATTGGCATTCAACGCCCCACAGCAAATCCTACACGCCCCCTATTTTAAGAACCCCTGGAATAGACCTAAAAGACACAGCGGTTAAAATTTAGAGAAATAATTGATTTTTGTTGGAATTTATTACTTTATTACTCCACACATTTTATTGGTACTTTTACGCGACTTTAAAAATGTATTTACACCAAGAATCACAAATT
>QRAM01000300.1:32457-51803 GCA_013436055.1 Halocynthia roretzi
ATACAACACTGCACAGATATGTCTTATTACATTGAACTATTCATTACAATATAACTTATCCCTTTGTTACTATTACCATACAACACTGCACAGATATGTCTCATTACAGTGAACTATCCATTATAAAATCGTTAGTCATTATCTACTCATTAGATTTGACCACCGCTCAAATTAACCCGATTCAGAATGAGCATATTTATAATCAATTTCCCTTTTCAGTCTGCATCCGATCCTCCAGCAGCAGTTGAAGATGAAGCTGTGAAAAGGTTAGAAATATTTCAATTATTCAAAGTAATTACGTAGCAACTTTCTGTTCTAGTAGCCCTCCATGGCCCCCTTTCTTAGCAACCTTTCAGCTATGCTAGTAGAATTACAGCCATTGACATACATATAAAGCAAAAAATGAAACCTGACTAAATAATCCCCTTTTGACAAATTCGGTTTCTTCCCCACAAATTCGGTTTGTGGGCTGCACTTGGCTCGCGGGCAGCAGGTTGCAAACCTTTTGACTAAATAATCAGTGTAAGACTTCCATTGATTATTAAATAATCAGAAAAAATTTTAATTTTTTTTGAAGCTTTTTTCCTTATTGGCATTCAACGCCCCACAGCAAATCCTACACGCCCCCTATTTTAAGAACCCCTGGAATAGACCTAAAAGACACAGCGGATAGAATTTAGAGAAATAATTGATTTTTGTTGGCATTTATTGCTTTATTACTCCACACATTTTATTGGTACTTTTACGCGACTTTAAAAATGTATTTACACCAAGAATCACAAATTGAAAGCAACTGCAGTCATCGAAAAAGTACAAATTTCGGTAAAAATAATCACGGAATTCTAAAAATAAATGCACAAAAGTGTTGAATTTGGTCTGTGTATGTCTGCTGAAAGAAGTCGCAGGAATAAAAAAAATTTAGGCCCTAGCATTCTTGATTAATTGAAATCGATGAGGAAGTTTATAAATTTGCATCCTCCTTCCATGAAATAATGCGTATTGTGAGGGTGAACTTCAATTTCAAACAATTCAGGAATTCAATCCAACCACTGACTGTTAGGTCATAGGTCATGTTGTCCTTTATTCACTTCAAACTTGAGGTTACTTTGAAATGTTTAAATCCAGCACTGAGATATAATGGCGGGAGTATAATAGGTGCTCCATAATATCTTCTGCTCTGGAAATCTGCGAGCTCCTTCTCGCGTTCGAGTTGGTTTTGACTTGATTTTGAAAGCTCTTCGCCGTATAAATGTGTCTCGAGAACTTCCTGTGATTGTGTGTAGTTGTTTGGTATGACAGCAACTGCTTTCATCATTTTGTGAGCTTCCTTTGTAATAAATAAAGTTTATTGAGAAAATTAATATAATATTATTTATTAATATTAAAATTATTGTTGGTAAGCTTTCAAATCTGATATGGATATACAGTCGTCCCTCTCTATATCGCGGTTCACTTATCGCGGATTTTATATAATATTGTATTGTATGTATTTTATTGCATGATAAATGCCGTGCCGTACAGTACATTACTAGTACTACAAATTTTTCTTTCGTATCCCCCTAAGCCTATGCTATATCAACCTTAGTGAGATTCTGCTAAGTTAAAAATATCACTTTCTATATTTGACAAACAGAACCTCGAGTCCCCCCTATCACATATCTGTAATCTACTTCGCAGTTTGGTTAGCAGTTCTTTTTACTGCGCTGAATCATTTCTCGGCCAAGTATAGAGATCGATAAGCTTACGACAGTAATTTCTTGCCAAAGATGAAGATATTTAATGTTAACACCTTGACCATCCCCCCAGTAAAGTAAGCTCAATAATAATCCTATACCTTATCAAAATATCTTCAGTGTATCGAAAATCCACTTCACTTTAGTTTTACGATTTGTTCGAAGTTTCTTTTCCCTTCTGCTGTGTACTGGAATGCAGCCTTGTTGTTTTATCTGGAGCTTGTTTACAGATTAATTAATTTTCACATGGTTTATCCCTTATATACTTTCTCTTCTATATTATCTATTACCTTCTTCTTTATGTCATGTCATTTCCCTCTGCAAACGCTCAAAACATATAAATGTGTTTTTCTCATAAACCATGACATGCCAGCACCATCCTCCATGGATTGTTCGATCAAACTCAATTAATTGATATCACTTGTTCCACCATCACACCGTTCTCTGTTTTATCATAATTAATTGCCAGATGTATCATGTTACCTGCGTCATTATGAGCGGAAACTGCCTGAGAATTAGCGGCTTTTGTTTGATCACAGATTGTTAGTGATGTTTATTGTTATGTAACTATAAAACTTCTATTCACTTACTTGATGTTTTGACGATGTATGGGCGATGACTCGGCATTTGATGCCTTTTCTCAACTAGGGATTGTATACTGTTGGAAATATGACACACCCCTCCGCCACTAATTGACATTTGTCCATAAAATAATATCGCGGGTACGAGAGATACGTTGCGCTTCTGAAGTTGTGAGTAAAAACATTGGGTGTACAAACTCTGTCCTAAAATGAAGCAGGCATATTTCTCTTGTTTATGAAACAACAGTTTCGACCCCAGAAAAAAAAATTTCGACCCAACAGTTTGGAAACCACTGCTCGAGTGTACTGACACGACTGCTTTTCGTTTTTAGTTATTTTATCCATTTCATAACAAATCTGTATTTACTGCAGGCATGTTCCACGGAATGTGAATTCGTGTCGTGTGTCGTGTATGAGAAATTTCAGAGCAAGGAAAGATGTCGATAAAACGCCGGTGAGACGAGAACTGAGATCATTGAACACAAGATTGAGACGATCACGAGAGACAGTCAGGAGATCAAAAAGAACATCACAAGAAAGGTAAGATTTACTGCTATACATTTTTAGTTAAGGTGTGTCACCGCAAAATTTCGAAAAGATTACGAGTGTTTATTTTTTAAAGCAATGACTGATCCTGATAACGTAATCCGCGATTATATTAAGCGGCTTCCACTTTATTATTTAGTTTCATTAATTCACTGTTTTAAATATGAAACAGAACAAAATTGATTATTAATCAATCATCATCGAAAGCAGAATCTCCAAGCATGAGATTGAGAGGATCTCGAGGGACGAGTGAAGATGTAGTAGGAAGACAGGAACCTGTAAAAAGGTTTGTAATGATACTAAAAATAATAATAAGGTATTTCATGAATGTTCATACATCAATATTCCTCATGCTGTACATGGAATGTCAAATTATCGTAATCCTAATCTCTATTGAGATGAATTATTTACTTAGAACTGTGTAAAACATTATTTTCCTCTCTACGATATTTTCCAGTGACAATGTAGTGTATGATGTAGTGTACACTAACACAACCACCATAACAACACAGAGTAGAGGTACTTCTCGCAATACCCGAATGATAATATTATCCGCGATCATATTTACTGCAACTCAACGTGTATTAAAAATTAATTTCATTATTTTACTATTTTATATTTGAAACAGACCAAAACTGAATATTGACCAATTTTCACTGAATGTTCAAAGATCACTCAGCATGAAGTTGAGAGGTTCTCGGGAGACGAGTGAAGATGAAGTAGGAAGACAGGAACCTCCAGAAAGGTCTGTAATGATTCAATTTTAGTAAAACCACAGAATAGCCCTCATTACATTACAGTAATATTTGACAAATCCACTCTTCAAGTAGATTTTGTAGATGTTTTTGGAACTTGCAACTCGATAAATGTGTTTAATTTAGGTTATAAGTAAGTGTCGGCAAAGTTTGAAATCCTCCTTTTCGTAAATAACCACCATGCTGTTAGTGTCTACTATTTCTCTCCACTTTGGTCAACAATCATTGGACATACTGGAATGTGTTTACTCGACGATATAAAATTACATTCTATCAAGTTACATTTGTGACGTCAGAATGTCCAATGAATATCGTCAATCAATCCTTATCACTCATAATTGACACAACGTCATTCGTGATTCATATAAATGGAAAACTGATGAAACATTGACAACATGTTCTGGAAGTTCCATGTTTGTCTGTGATTGGACACACCCACTGGTTTGCCACACCTCCAATTTATTATTAGTAATTAATAAATTAATTAGAAATAATTGAAAATGAATTAATTCGTAATTTCCATAAACTTTAACAGTAAATACATAATATAAGGTAACGATAACACAAATAGTCCGAATTAGTTAGTGGATATAATGGAAAGTGAAATAAACTTTGCAACTATTCTTGTTGCAGTGTTTCTCTGCCATATAGATACATACATATCAAATCTAAATATTAATATTATTGCTATTTGTAGATTGGCCGTTGAAGTAATACACCCCGCCCTCGATTTACCAGAATTATAAAAATCCAAGTAACCTATATTGGTATGAATTGTTTACTTAGAGTCATGTAAAACATATTTTACTCTCTGTGCGAGAAGCGACACTTCCTGGAATAGTTGCCAGTGACACATTGCAAATAACAAGCTGAATAGACTACATTAAAATAGTGAATTCAAAAAATCTCTGAAATGCCTCTGGAATGCTGCAACTAGCACAGGGGTTCGCAACCTTTTTCTTATCACGTACCACTTGGAGATATAGTATATGTATAATGCCTAACAACTTCTCTCGAAGGTCACAATAATTAAATCTTTTATCAAACTATATAACTTTTGCAAAGAGGTTACAAGAAAATCACAACAAGTTGCCTGAGTTTTAACTTTAACGAATAAATTAATGCTCTTCGCTTGTAAATTTAACTACAGTTCGAAGGTACACGCATACCACTTTGATGGGTCTCGAGTACCACAGGTTGGGAGCCACTGCCCTAGTGGTTTACAGTAAGCCAAACAAATTTGCTGTGGTGACTTATGGTACCCCAGCCTGCCATTGCACTGTCCCAAATCGATCACAATAAGTGAAGTACACTGTATATCATATTCATATCCCTCACTTAATGTTATCAGCCGGTTATTGTTATATTTAATTCGTTTTTTGAATTTGCAGCTTTGAAAAAACAACATTAAATTTAAAGAAGAGAAGAAAACAACCAAACCCAATGAAGTGTCTTGGAGATGGTATGACCTATCACTTTTAAACCTTGACCTCAATAGTACTATCCAGAATCCATTTAAATTGAACTTTTACAGAACCAGAATCCCCCAAAAAAATGCGAATAATAGAAGTTGAAGATAAGGATGCTGGAAGCGCACTCAAAGTTGCAACGACTCGTCTGATGACAACCAAAATCCTAGAAGCTGATTTTTCAGATAGATGTAAAGATACTGCGCTAGTGAGGTTAATATTCCCTAAAAAATGCCCTAAATACAGTCAAAGTTTGTTATTTCGACATTGATTAACATAAAATTCGAGGTTGTAACTGATTTGAGGATCCTGGCAAAATCCCTATCAAAATACTTGATTGTGAAGTCGTGCGAAATTGTGTTAAAAAATTAATGTAAGCAGGACATAGGGTAAGCCTACTGGTGCCCCCATTTGAAAAAAGTACCCTGAACCTATTCCTGCCTGAAACCGATCCCCGCATAGGTTTGCAGAGCGTCTAGTTAAGAACCCTTGAATTTACGGGCGAACAAACATCTAAGCACACAATTTGGTTATGGTAAGGTATATGTAAGGCATAAAAATATGTAAGGCACCCTTGATTGTGAGCCGAACGAAATATTGAAAATAATTATTATATAAGCTGCGGCTTACAGTCGAATAAATACTGTATTCGACTTCTTTCGCTCGAACTTGGTTATCCCGAGCTGTTTTACCAGCCCAAGGGTCAACTGTATGTTTGATCTTACATTTATATTGGGAATAGAGGTACTTTAGATTCAGGGTACCTTAGGAAGTAGCTCCCCATTCCTTAGATATGACCCTGGATTCGCATGTCATAAAAAACATCCGTTTTGTTCACAGGGAATTAGATGCAGTGAATAAAATGAGCACTAAACTTCTAGAAGGAAAATCTGAAGCTAAGAAAATAAACGATAACAATTCAACATATAATGGTGAGTTTGATAGTGAAACAAATATGTACAGAGATGTATATACAGCAATACTTCTGCTCAACACTTATAGTGCGTTTCTGAAAACAGTGCTTGCACAAACACACGCACTTCACATTAATTACCAAGGATGACAAACTGAACATATCTCGGATTGGTTCCTTTAGTGGATTGGTTCTGTTTCCTTTACCCTTAATTACTGTTAGAGTTTATTGAGATGGATTCATATCAGGGAACGGATTATTTCACATTCTATTATTTCTAATGGGGATAACTGATTCGGATGTCGAACAATTCCGAGTTCTCTTGGAACAGATTAAGTACGAAGTACATTAATATCATTATAAATATCGCATTGAAAATCAAACGGCAATAAACTGTGTTCTAAATTCAGGTTGGATTGAATATTTCAAAAGATGTGAGATGACACATGTCAATGAATGCATAAACCCGTTTCAGGATGCCTTGGCAACCATGGTCGACCATGCCAAAGTAACCACCGACGCCACAACAACAAAATCTATCCCAGATAGTTCTGTAATTCCGCCAATGGTGCCGTTAAAACCGAAGACGCAGCCGGCAACGGTGACTCCCCAAAATGTTTGTCCGAATCCAATATACCGATTTCAGCTTATGGGAATTGGTAAGTTGAATGTAGTGTTGTATACACAGTTTGTGCCTTGTACTTTTTACATACTCCACGTACGAAGATAGGATTGTGCGAAGTACGAAGCATTACTGTGAATATAAAATTGAATGTGTGTCGCAGGTTTTTGTCCAAACAAATTTTACTGTAATTTTTACGCGCCAAACGATTCGAGGCAAGTTCAATGATCCCTCGGACTGAAAAAATAGAATTCGGACTAACCCTTGACCGAGTTCAAACAAACTGGAGTTGTATTTGTGTATTTTTATATGAATTGACCAATATATCAGTTTAGGCCAACATCGGCATTTTTCCATTATTTCTAATGGGGAAAATTTCAAACAATTTCAAGTTCGAACAATCGCCTGGAACTGATTAAATTCGAAGTGGAGGCAATACTACTCTATGGTCTCGTACTGACTTTAACTGGTGGCATTCAGATCATATAAGTTTGAAAAAGTTGTCCTTGGAAAAATACTGATTTAAATATTTTTGCCTCACTCTCTCATTATTTATACTTTAGTTAAACATTTATTCGTCATTATAGCAGATGAGAATTCGAAAGCTCCCACGGCAGCTGCAAGTGCGACCACAAGTTATACTCGGAAAAATTATGTTTTACAAATGGTATCGCCGCCGATCGATCTATGCTGCAGATGGCACTCCATGATTTCGATGTTGATTTCATGGAAAAAACCTGAAAATTGTGAAGTGTCGCAGTTTGAAGTTATATTCAGAGGTGAGTGACGAATACGGCATGAGTGATGAAAGGAGTGGCAGAACAACGAACATAGATCATATTTTTCAAATTTCCATCTTTACTTCTCGACCAAGTTTAGAGATAGATGAACCAACGCTTCGGCTTTATCACCTCACAATTAGTATTACACAGTGTCATTCATGGTTCCACTGTACGAAGCTTTGCTTGGTCACCTTTATATACACGTCCAATTAAAAGGGGGGATGCTCCATATCGTCGTCCCTCGCTATATCACGGATTTCATATGATATTGTATCGTATGTATTTTTATATAATATTGTATGTATTTTATTTCATCAGAAATGCCGTGTCGTACAGTACTAGTATGTTTAAGTGATAAAAGTTTGAAAAAAAATTAAATAACCGGTCAAATAATTGTTTGAAAGGTTAATAAGGTAAATAAGAGTGTGTGAATGATTTAGAATGGTTTGAAATATGTTTAAATATATTAAAATAAATATGCTATTTCTACTTCGCGGAGTTTCACCTATCGCAGGCTCTGAAACGTAATTCCTGCGATAGGTTAGGGATTACTGTAGTGCGTATTCGTAGGTAAGATATGAAATGAACCACACAAGTGTAAATCATTATTTAGTTTTGATGTTCAATTTATCATTTGAATCTGAAGCTTTATTTTACTTTATCAGGAACTGGAGTCGAAACAAGTCAAATGTTGCCAGTTACCCAAACATTGGTTCGCCTGGTCGGATTGAAACCGAATACTTTGTATTCTGTACGAGTTTATTCGCTTCACGCCGGACGTCGAAGTCTCCCAGCAAAACTCTTTCAATGGACAGGTGGATATAATTTCAATGGTTCGATGGAATAAAATTGAGTCTCTTTTTGATAACAATAACTGGCTGAAATATATGAATCTTATATCCAGTGGACGTAGCTTATTGTGATCGCTTTGGGGAAGTCCTGTGGTGATAACAATAACTTGCTAATAACAGTGAGAAATATAAATATGTTTGGGACCAATTGATATTGATAATAATCACTGATCGATGATATCATTTGCGATCGTAATAATCACTTTCATCAATATCGCTTGGCTTTACCAGTCCTTTAGCTTCAGCACTGTTCAGAATGATTCATTTTTTTTAGCCACCAAACGTGGGCAGGGAAGTTCATCTGGAGTCACGCTGTATATAAAGAATAATATTGAATCGCCATCGGAGACATTGTCAGAAGGTCCCTCGGATGGTGAGTTTTAGATTTTACAAATATGTTCACACACATGTTATATAAATGCAAGAGATGCGCTCCGAGCATAGTGTGAATACTTATTTCAACGGAGAAAATAAGGAGATGCTCTCTGACAGCAACCTACAATTATAATTCAGCCACTGTTTCATACCGAAAAGACACAAATACATTATCACACGGCAATATAAATATAATGAATTAAGCATTCAACATAATAAGTAGATTAGAAAGCGTCCTTGGCATTCCTTACATCTGTTATGGTCCACTCACCCAACTCTGGTGTCTCAGAGTTGAAGTTCCCAAACCATGACTGCCATGACTCCGTCAACCTCACAAAAAAGTATTTATATCTGCCCTAGGGCTGACGCAACGCTATGTTGATGATTTTAATTTTCTTTTGTGAAAGTTATTATCAGTGACTTATTGGTAAATTCATTCCTGACAACAGAAATTTATTTGACGCAACTGACATAGCAACATAGCGCAGACTGACACAACAGTCTGCGCTATTTTAACAGTGGCTTATTGGTAAATTAAGTCCTGACAACAGAGATTCATTTTGTTTTTATCGATCAGCAAAGCTATCAAAACCGTCGCTCAACAACATAATCCAGCATCTCACTCCGGCGGCCAGTTTCCCGATGACATCATCCATCATTGCCAGTGTCAAAATTCTGCCCAAGACGAAAAAACAAAATAATATTAACGCACCGGTTGCTGTTACTCCAACGATAACGAAAAATCAATCATTAAGTACCTTTGCATCGTTGATGCCGAGTGTCGAGTCAGATGTGAATGCCTCACAGCCAATCAAATTCCCTACTCTTCCTACTGTGTCCAATGCGACAAGTTTACAGTTACTATCTACCCTACAGTTAGTTGGAAAAAATCTATTCCCGGATAGTACAACTGGCGTCTTACATAAGGTCACCAAAACCTCCAGCCCAAGCAATAACGGACCTTACTTAATTATGACTAAACCAGGACTGGAGGGCAAATTTTGTATTCCACCTAATGGCCAAAATATCGCAAAGGTAAAGAAGGAAGTTAAGTTGGGCCAGGAGGAAATTTGCTGCGATCGGGATGTTGTAGAGCAAGACACGCAGCCTCCTTCGTTAGCTATACCACAAGATTCCCATATCGAGCAAAATTTCAAGGATTCAGGTGAATCTCATGGGATGAACCAAGATGTCCGAGGGAATACAAACATGTTGAAGGATTCTGTGGTGATCAAACATGAACATCCTGGAGATTATCAGCAGGATATATGTCAGAAGCATGGGAATTCTCGAACAATGTTGAAGCTAGCAAAATCTTTGGACTTGGTAAAGACTGAGATGATGGAGGAGCAAAATCCTCAGGGAGATTCTCAAATAACGATGGGAATTGATTCTCAAGATGTCCCGAATCCGCCCATGTTGAAGGATGATTTTGAGGATCCTGGATATGATAAGACTGTTGTTTCAGAGGACTTTCAGGATTCTGGAGATTCTCAAATGCTCCTGCCGTTGGAACACGAGAATCCGAGAATTTCTGCCATGTTCAAGCAGGAAGTTTTTAGAGAACCGGGAGATTCAAACACAATAGAATTAGAGGAACCCCTTCATCTGGAAGAATCGAGTATATCCAATCTGGAGGAATCTAGCGATCCAGTATATTCTCCGATGTTTGAACTGCTGAATGCGGAAGAGACAGTGGTGTCAGTGGATGATGATTCTGGGGATTTCAAGATGCCTGAGGAATCTATGGATCTGGGAGAATCTCTACAGGACGAATGTGATATGGATTTAAGAGTCGTCAATATTGTCAGTTTGTCTCACGAGAACGTTTGAACTGTTTTTTTGCAAGTCTTTGATCCATAGAGCAGATGTTCATTATACCGAGATGCTAGAGAGATGCTATATGGTTGGTGAAAGAATCGAAACCTAACTTATCTTAATGCTGTTTATCATTCATTTTGGTTATTTTAATAATTTCTTCGTGTAATTCAATTTCTATGTTAAGGCGGCCTCGAACATGGAGTGCCCTCATCCCAAAGGTCCAAATCCGCGTCTCCAAATTTCTTTTTTTTTAAATGATTCAATGCGACTTACTGGGTTTGCAATATTGATTCGAACTGAGATAGTCGGACTGGCAAAGTTCATAAGCATTCTGAAGCTTGCTTTCCTAGTGTAGCGTTCTGTTCTATATTCTTCGAATGGATCTGAGTACATATCATATCATTTTCTATACACAAACAACAAATATAATACGTCACGTATCGCTATTTAGATTCCTTCTCACACTGGCTAATTTAACAGTAGAAAATATTTAACTGCAGTTGGGTTTCGACCATCATAACTTCAAGGTTTCTTGACAGGCACTCTGAAAACTTGCACGGGGTCAATCGCGGTCATAGATCAGGCTTAGGTAGGCTATTCTATGTTCAAGTACGGCTTACAATCGAATAAATACGGTGGGTATAAAATATAAGCCGATGGTTGTTCACGTGTTTAATTAAATTGCAGAATTATTCAATTGACGCAATCGTCATCGCTATGACACTGAATATTGACCTCCTTCTCTTACAACAATTTAGTTCATAAAGTTCATTTTAATAATTGAGAAAAACTTGATTCAGATAATTAGATAACATATGAATGACAACACCCACACCATACCTTAAATACACTTCATATTTGATTATAGATATTATATATATATATTTGGTATTGCAAGTATCTTTTATCACAGAAATCCTTGATGTCTTTGCAGTTTAGGTGTTGGTTGGTGGTTAGGCCACGGTAATGGCGATTAGGTTGCTCTTTGTGTCCTTTCTTCGTTCAGAACAATGCTGCAAAATAATTAGATGATAAACACTTTATTTTCGCTGGTTCAAAGAAATATGAATAGCAAATAATATTAATAATAGATGGAAATCCGGCAGGTGGTGAATTCGTGATGGTGGTGAATATTCTAGACCTGAGGTATGTAACCTGCGGCCAACAGGAAGCTGCGGTTTTTGAATGGGTACAGCCCGCAACAGGAATTCAGTGCCATTGTTTTTGATGTAATATGAATAGCGAAGCGAAATAATTAAATAGAAATGAAAAATAGCCAGAAATTTCACGGTAACTTACTCCATTCGCAATAAATTCCCTCACAACGATATCGTGATGGACATCCACTATACTCATAGCAAACTGAAATAGAAACAGAAAAAAAACAGGTCAAATGATTGTGGGAATGGTTAATAAGGTAAATAAAATAGTGTGAATGATTTATAATGGTTTAAAATGCGATTAAATATATTCAAATAATAAAACTGAATAGACTGGAATAGTGCGTACTCGCAGGTAAGGTATGGAGTGAACGACACAAGCGTAAATCTTCTTGTTCATATTGATACTCAATGCGTCATTTAACATCATGTTGGGTATTCTACAGTTAATCACAAAGTTACCTACGTTTAAGGCATCGGTTGTCTTCACACAGTTCGCCTCTGAAACAACTAGGTTTTCCTGGTCCGCATTCTATAAAAACATAAAATTATGAATTATAACGTTACTATAATAAGCATTGCACATGAATGAATAGCTTCCAGTTATATATCGTGAGAATGATCAAATATTATGTTACATCACGTATAACAACGAATATAATACATCACGTGGCGTGTTTAGAATCTAGATCAGTGGTTCTTAACAGTGGTTCGATGAGTCAGTCTCATGGTTTCGGCAGAGGCCAAGAATTTTCAGACTATTTTCAATTACCATTTTGGCGGAAAAAAACATTCATCAATGTTCTTTGAACACTGTGATTTTGTGTGCAACTGATGCATGGTTCATTTTGTGCACTAAAAAATATATACCTCTGTTTTAAAGAAATCATATCTCATTTTTCCAATAACGAGGGGTTCGGTGAATGCACTGATAAAGCTAGTAGGGTTCGGTACCTCCAACTGGGTTAAGAACCATTGATTTAGATCCTTCTCACACTGACTATGTGGCACTAAGCACTGGTTATTTCAGTAGTAGAAAATATTTGACTGCAGTTAGGCTTCAGCCATAAATTGGCTTCGTCAATAAACTATTAAATTCGAGATGAAGTCTAATCAGTTATAAAGATGAAAATGTTTAACTGCACTTGTGTTTCGCCTATATATATTTACCTCTTGGAAGATTTAAAAAATAGCTGTTGGCGACTGTGACAGCACAGAACAGAACCATCAACGTAACAATCACTTTGAAATTCATCATAATGATTTGTTAGAAGATTTCTACTGGGCTGAAAATAGAAAAAATTAAAGTTTTGAATCTACCTTCGATAGGTAATTCACTTTTTGTAGTACATGCACTCCTTCCTTAACAGCTACTTTGTTCAACGACTTAAGCCATTATCTGCCAAATTACGACTGTTCCTCGCACTTACGACCGTTAGATAATGTTTCCATCAGACCTTTTAAAAATATACTTGGTAACTTTTCAGTGGCATAGCTGGCAACTCCGGTATCTTTGTATCTTTCATCTTGGACTCAAACTGTGTCTCTTCCTTAAATAATATCACCTCCGTATTTATATCAGATTTGGCCGTCTAATCTTGTCTTAAGCCCATGCTTAATGTAAGGGTAATTTTAGTTTGGCATTTCCCGTATCATTTAATACCCTGAAATTATATTGCTTATCGATATAGAACCTTAATCTGTACTTTATACTCAAGATCTTGTTCGAAACAAAAGACAATTCTCAATTTCAATACTCGTGTCATAAGGTCGCTAGTCATTAAAATATTTAAATGCATGTAATTCCCGCTGTGAGAACTTAAATGCATCGTTTGTGAGATTAGAGATTGGGCATTTGGAGATTAAGAGATTTGAACATGTAGCAGACATGAAGTAGACTCGGGAAGAGGTCATTTATAACATTTATAGAATCAGGACCTAATCTAGGTTAAACATGTATTAAAGCCGTTGACCCTAGCAGCGTCGGTATTGGGATATTTCAGGCCTGTGCAGAGAATATTGTGCGGGTCCCCTGACACAAATCAACTTGATTTTCCCAACTGCACAAATTTGATGTGGTGACTGAGGCAATCTCGGCACAGAACGTGGTGGTGTTATTTTTTCAGGCGTGACCCTTGTATCCGCTAAGCCTGTAGTATACGCTACTCGTTACAAAACCAAAAAGTTGAACTGATTTGAACTAAATTTGAGGCCCCATCGATGAGTTTTCCCGGAGCCCACAAGTAGGCTGATCCGCCCCTGCTCTGCTTGTAATTCAGATAGGGTGGGGATCATATTGTGATAATATTTCGGGCTTTCGTTGTAATAAAATAGCGAATTTCTGTTTAAAAGTTCTTGTTGCGAATTTATAAATCATTGAAATTCAGATGTATTTATTCTCTTCGTTCACGCTTCAGTTAATTTAGGCGATTTCGCTGCAACGAATCCGGCTTTGCTTCTGATTTTTTGCAGAAGGATTTCGGGCGAGTGGATCCAGGTTCGTTTTTATTATTATTTTAGGAAGATATTTAAATTTTATTAGTTGATGGTGATTAAAAACAGCATTAGGTTACAGTTTATCATGTTAATCAGCTAACTACGAAGTATATACTTCTAAAGTTGCATCGTTATCACGCTATTTATCGAGTTAATAGTTAGTACTTAGCTGAAACGAAATCAGTGACTGTAGAAACTAATACCTTGACAAAGTTTGCAATTGAAAAAAAAATTCTATGGGAACGCGAATTATTTGAGTAAATTGACCATACATAACTAACAGATACCAGATAGTCAATTTACTGAGAAATCAAGGGTTATGATTAGGGGCTGAGGTTCGATAGCTGGAGAAATCCATCATATCATTTTCGAATGTAGGCTCATATATCACTGTTTAGATTTTGTATCAATATTGTATGTTATTGAAAATAGTAAAAAGATGTAAAGGTTTGGAGTTGAGTCAATCATTTTGCTCGTAAGATAACAGGATAACTATACGCTGGGTCATGTTTTGTACAGAGGGCTTCATACTTTTCAGTATAAGGACCACATCGTTTATGTCAGACATTTTCTTCCGGTCAGAGAATTGAAATATGGTTACCAAGTTTTTTTTCAATATTTTTTTTGTGGCTAGAAGGCTAGAATAATATGATTCAGAATAATTGATAAATGTTTTAATTGCAATGAAAAGTGAATTCAAATAATGCACAGGTTCACAGTTCTATTTATTCAGCAATTAGCATCACTTTGTCAGTTTTATCCAAAGCCATTTACAAGTAATGACTGTTTATCTAATAATTAGAAATATTTAAAATTTACTTTTTCAAAACCATCCGACTTTTAAATATAGTTATTAAGTACACAGTGATACCTCCCACTTCGTCAGACTTTCAAGTAGATTCAAGTACACAGTGTTAAATATAATAACTCGCACTTCATTATTAATTGGTTCCAAAAGCCACGATGTAAGCCGGACCTAATGCTGTATAAATGCCTTTTGAATGACAACAATTAGAGACAAACATATAACAGAGTAAATAACAGATTGCAGAAGTTGTAAATTCAATATTGTTGCAAGTGATACAGTATTTATTCGATTGTAAGCTGCACGAAATTGTTTTAAAAAATTAATGTAAGCCGACGTTGATTGTAAACCGCACTTGAACATAGGGTAGCCTACCTAAGCCTTTTCGATCAATTTTCTATAGCAATATCACAAACAGCAGACAATATGAAACTTTTAATAAACTTTTTATTTATTTTAACACAACACACACACACACACTGTTTCTTCTTCATTCATTCATTTATGAGATAGCAGAAGTACCTGGCACCAAACTTCGGTATAGTAAGGGAAACAATGTATGCCACCTTCAATTGTAAGCCGCGCGAAATGATGAAAAACCAATCTAAGCCGCTGCCTACAATCAAATAAATACAGTTTATCTCTGGTATTGGCTTTCAATATTACTCCAGTCTGCTGTAGTCCTAAACCAACCCTAAATTTGACTTAACTATTATAAAGTGTTGATTTTGATCGCTGATAAAGTGGAATCAACTTTTAGCTGGACCATGAATTAAAATTCAGTTATACCATCACAGCCATTTGCTTAAAATTCTTTTTCATTGCCAGCAATTTCACCGAACGTTTTTGACATTTCGTCAATCGAATCGATCCTTTTGCGAATGATTTGAACGTTTTTGTTGTGTGCAGGAAACTATTAAATGTGTATATTGATCATAGAATTGTTTAAAAATAATACGGACCAATGCTTGAGAGATTTGTCAGACAGAGTCATAAAATATCATGTTGTACTGCGGTATTTGTTTGCTTGTTTTGCGTGTTGGTAGTGGAGCAGTACCTAACATGTGGTAGATCCGATAGAAATAAAAGATTGCAAATATTTTTATTAATATATTATGAAGTATTTTGCTGATGTTTAGGCAGGGAAGTAGTAGCTATAAGCAACTAACAGATAGCAGGATAACTATACAAGAAGTCATTATCATGTGGAATATCAACTATCATTATTATGCCTTAACATGCAGTATGCGTCCATTGCTAGTTCGAGAATATAATCTCAAGACTCCTGTATTGTAAATCCTTTGGCCAAAATATTGTATTATTTATGATTATCACTGTACAGATCGTGTCATCTGTTTGTTTAATTTTTTCCTTGGTTTCGATTGGTCTGTGCTGTGTGTTGTAAAAACCATGTGTCATGAAATTTTATTTTATTTCTAGGCATGTCTGTAAAGAATCCAAACTTATTAATAATGCATAATCCACTCGGAGCATTTCTTTTACTTAAAAGCGTGATGCTTTTACATGAAGTATTTCAGTTATAAGTCAGAGATGCAGCCAGGAAAAAGGGTTTTAGTTTAGGTTAAATATTTCCATGGTAAATTAGTGATGTAGAATCATAGACTAAAATTTTGAATTGATCAGGGTAGGCGAAGAATTGATAATTGTATTAGAAGTTCCATGCTAAGTTCACTTTTTCAGTAAATCGAATAATATTAATAATAGTTTGGGCTATTACATTCTTCCCTTAAAGACCAGAGTAGGTGAAGAATTGATAATTGTATTAGAAGTTCCATGCTTGTTATCTTAGTCAGTAAATTGAATACTACGTTTAATCACTAAATATCGCGACTGTCTATGCATGATTGCAATCTATTGTATGTGTGTGTGCACTTGTGCAAGGAGAACTTTTTGATCTGTAGTTTGCCGATAACCCAGAAGATTATGAATATATGGAGGTGTAGTCGAAAACAGCACCAGATAAAACTTATCAGGAACAAGTTCATACTTGTAAGTATTATTTTATTTGTTTTCACAGGGGAACAAATAATTCTGCAAAAGTGCAAGATGCTTATGTATATAATTAAAAGGTTATAACTTCATTCCTTGGGAGACTTGACATTACAGAAACCGGTATTTACTTAATCAAAGTCATGAATTATTGAATTTAACTAAGTATAGTGGAAACCAGCTATCTAGCTTGTTGGTTAGTTAATGTAAGCAATGCTTATGCAAGAACTTTTCTAACATGAAGCATAGACGAAGTATATATTGCATATAGATCAGTGTTCGTCAGCTTTTATAACCCGCGAACCTAGGAGAAATATTTGAGGATCTGCGTCAGCCAGAAATAAAAACCAACGTAGATATAATTTTCAGAATTATATTTTCAATTTTTCAGTAGCGAACATTTTCTATCCTAATCCTTAATTATCCGTAATTAATGGAACTTATTTGCAGAGAGAAAGCGAAAGAATTGTATCACAATGATATAAAATGTTTTTCCCAATCGTGGCAATGACCGCCGATATTGACGGCTATAGAGAGGCGGCACCGCTGTACGGATAAAAAATCTAATTTTATTTTCAGTCAATTAGTCGTTGGTATCTAATTGATATAAAATGTATTTTTCAATTTCATTAGCATAATGGTATAAATGTCCTTTCGTTCAGACCTTAATTGGCTTAAAAACCTCTTTGTATTTATTCTTCGTTCCGAGCCGTTCAATTAAATTAATTAATTTAAATGAAGCGATAAATCTGCCGAAGCGTTGAACTTGGTTTCTATATTAAGTTACAAACACTACTGCGATGGGATCGATCTCTCCCCTACTCCGACGTACTCGAGTTTTCCCTGGGCTAAAATTCGGAAAATTGGGTATGATGCCAATTTTATTTCCGAATAAACGCACATGAGCTTAAAAACGGGAATGGTTTGAGCAGCGAATAGTTGGATCGATCTTTGCCCTAGCGAGTTTGCCCTGGGCTATAATTCGAAAAATTGTGTCCAGTATAAGGAATGCTAACGGTAAATGACTTATATAATGTATCGTATTTTTTCCGTATCGAAATTTTCTGAGTTTACTATGTGAACGGCTGCTTTATTTCGTGAGAAATTTTCGTAGTTCCGAGAAAATTTTACAGTAACGTCACTATGGTTCATTCTAATTTTAATTTTTCTGACGTACGGTGATTAAAATAATAAAACCATCTACTGAATTAATAATCAGAGCAAAACTGTAGCAAAATATTTTCTTGTCGTCTTTATATTTACCATCGAATAAACTTTACAAGCGATGCGAATGATTTGTTCTAAATTTAGCGACGGTATAGTGATATTCCACCTACGCTTGCTTTGACATTTCAAGCCACGTCAAGCATAAATTAAACAGTTAATAATCCTTCTACACACAAGCAGTGACGTGACGTGGGTTGCCAGTATCCGGGGCAAAGCAGATATATTGCGCCCTCTATCGACACACCGGCGACAGCATCATGTTTTAGCTCTGTTGGAATACTAATCTAGCGATATCTTCAAATGAGAAATCTCATTATTAATAAGCATTATGTAATTCACCGATAAGAATTACATGAGAACAGTATGGCTGTAAATATGTTACGTAGCAACGTTAATTTGCCGTGTAGAATGTTTGATGTTTGGGACATTTTCTGTGTGAGCGAAGAGCGCGCAATTTTATATTAGTAGTTCTTTCATTTTTTTTTGAAACTATGCGTCCAGGGAAACTGCCTGTGTGACCTCTTAGGCTGCAGATTTAGTTTCTTGACTGTGTGTGTTTTAACCACGGGACTTGAGAAGGATAATGCTAGTGCTTCCAAGCGTAATGATTGAAATATTCTTTAATAACTTAACGAGAATTATATTCCTCCGCGTGTTGTTTACGCTTATTGTTACGTGTTCGTCGCTATTTGTTACGTGTTTGTTGTCATACTTGAGGCATTAGCTCCGGATTAAGTTGAAAACCGGTCTATTTCTGAAACCAGTTATTGACGTAGTACGAGGTATTTCTGGTACTCATTTATTTCTAGACATTTCGTTGTAGACAGACAGTTAATATCCGATATCAGGTCTGTGTAGACATGAGTGATTCTGTTGTTCAATGAAGCCTTTTATGTCTTTTTTTCTTATTTGATCTCTTGAAAACTATAAATGTATTTATTAACCCTGTGATTACCAATAGGATCGAGCTAGTTAAAATCCTCCCGGCTCTTTTCCCTCACAATTATTATTTCCATTTTTTTTCTCTGCAATCCGGGGGTGAACCATATATTCAAGGGGTTGTAGCAGCTCATTATCTCCGTGAGGTAACAAGTGAATATTATTTTTTCCCTTTCTGACATCTGTATAACTGATTAGACTTCATTTTGAAGTTGGAATTTTGCAATTTATTATGGAAAGCCAATTAATGGCCGAAACCCA
>QRAM01000300.1:53337-71485 GCA_013436055.1 Halocynthia roretzi
TATTATATTCGTTGTTACATGTGTATTGGGCAAGACATGATATGTACTTTGATTCATTCCCATGAACGAATTGAACGCTACATTATTGAACTCTTCTCTGACTATAATCGTGACTCCTAATCGTTAGCGGTGCTGATTTCATTCAACCTTTCAAACCATTTGACACTTAAACTTTAACCTACATAATTTCACGGCGTATTACTTTCAAAGGTTACTTGTCAAGTGGTGTCACAATAGCTTTATCGCGTATCTTAGCAATTACTGTGTGTTGTTACTGTGTCTTGTGTGGTTGACTTTGCCAGGGAAGCAGACACTTTATGACGGTCCAATTCTCACTGCGACATTTTTTTACTGATTCTGTAAATCTTACGGTTAGTATTCTCATACGTCTACCATACGTCCCATTTTTAACATGATCGTCGCGTTTTAGGCCGTGTGCTATGTACAGAAAAGTATGATATGTCGAAAAGTAAATTATAATTCAATGCGATATTTTTATTTCGTTTATTCTTGGTGATATTTTAATTCTGCATATTAGTTTTGGACTGCCCAAAATCCTTAATATGAACCAAACTTGAATGCCGTTTTTTAAAGCGTCCCGGTTTTAATTAATGAAATTAGTACAGCGGTGATTCCTACAGTACTTTAAACTTAATCCGTTCCGAGAGGTCGTTCGAACTCTGAATTTTTCAGACTTTGAATGCTAAATTCATTGAAATTATATTCAGATTTCGACCAATGCTTCTACGTTCGATCTGCGCGCGTAGTAAAAATAATTCAACTCGAAAGTTCCACACGCGTAGTGAAAAATTTTAGAAAGATAGGGGAATACCAGTGTGACGTGTAACGCGTCATAATTGTTCGGGTATCGTAATGATACGATTTCAGTTTCATTTCTGAACCATCTGCCTCATACTTCGTACTTGAACCGTTCGAACTCTGAATTTTTCGACGTACGAATCAGATTTCCCTATTAGATATAATGGGAAATGAATTAATCCGTTCCCAGACCCTAAAATTCATGCTGGTGTAAACGAAGTTTCAATTTTAGATGATCAATTTTAGATCAATTTTAGTTAGATGAAGTCATTTCCCTCCTGTGTATTTTTATCATTTATAAAATTTTGATCTTAATTCTAGTGTTTCATTCATTCTACAGATCATATCATATTTCACTCCCGTGAAATTGATAGAAAACAGCTATTTACATCATTGATTTCATCGCAGATAGTTTAGGTTACTTTTACCTCCCGGCTAAAAACACGAAATTGGCCGCAATTAGGTTAACCCTGAAGTAAAAATTACCGATCCCAAATATCCGATGCAAATGATATTACGCTAGCAGATATAAACGGTAATGTTTTAGTGAGAAGGTTTTATTGGACTAGTAGACACCCGGCGCTGCTCGGGTAAAAGGTTGAGTTTTTGTACTCGGACACTAGGGGGCGTTAGAGCAGTACCAGGGCGTTGACGGCGCTGCCTGCTCTTTTCTAGGAGTTGGTGTAGTAAGAAAAATTTTACCCGGACATTCATTGTTATGTGGAATTCCTACTGTTACGTCACGAATGCACGGGCATAACCTAGATATAGAACGTATTATTACGTAATGAAACGAATCGAATAACAGAATGTTTGTTACGTAGCGTATATCCAAATAGCGTATTTTATTGTTTCGTCATCGTATCACGTCTTGCGTTATCTGGGTTAATCTTAGCTTGTCTGAGTTGTCCATGTCCCGGATCTATGCGTTGTCTCGATAGTAACAGTGACAGCATAGGTATTGAACTTTGAAATGAACAGGGTAGGCGAGGAATTGTATTAAGTTGTTTGCTAGTGACCAAAGGATCGATATTTTTATTATAAGTTGCGTTTTATTTATTTTAGTCAGCAAATTAAATAAGATTGATAATAGTAGACGTGTTTCTCCTAATCTATCTATATATCTATATACTCCTACCATTGATACTATTAATACGTCACTGTATACAGTCCTGTCTCGTACTCCGTACTTAATCCGTTCCACGAGACCGTTCGAACTCTAATTTGTTCGAGCGCCGAATCAATTAACCCCATTATAAGTTTCGGAAAGTGATTTAATCCGTTCCCAGACCCTACAATTCATGCTGGTGCATATATATATATACTGTACATTACATAGGTAAGCGTAGAACTTTGAGATGAACAGGGTAAGCGAAGAATAGAAGTTTTAGTTTCATTATTATACGGAGATTTGATTCTGGCATGATATATATTAACATAAAAATGATTTTGAAAGCTAAGTGACAGTTCTGGAGTCAATAAGTCATAAACAGCTGAAAATTCGTCCCTCGATTATCCGATCTTTTCAAACATGTTCCGGTCCCGACAAGTTCGGAAAATCGAGTGTACTTTGATTGCCTGATCTAGAATTGAACTTTACAAGCTCACCTAACATAAATGCAAATGCAGATTTACGGAATTGAAATTAATAAATTACAAGTGTGTGTCGCAATTCACTTGCTAGGCAGAAACTTGTACCAGGTCTTTGTTAAATACAAAGAGAGTTTATGATGTAATGATGAAAGTATAGAATCTCGATTGTTTTACGACGCAAACAAAGGAGTTTCAGTGGCATGTTAGTATGACGTCAATACCGGTTTGTTTCGCAACAATCAGTTAGACTTGATTAAACAGCTTCGAGATCAAAGCGGTTCCTGATGTTTGCTTTGTTAACAGTTTTCGGGGTTAATTGGGTGAAATGGGTCCCAACCCGTCGAAATACCGCGTAAGCCTTTACCAGAATTATCAGGGGGCACTAGGGTAGGGACTAGGTGTTTACATTTACATAAATATCCCTATCTTTGGAAAGAAATAAAATTACTGCCGTTGGCTTATCAAGAGAAATGATTCAGCATAGTAAAAAAATATATTGAAACTGATATTTTTAACTTAGCAAAATCTCACTGAAGTCAGTAGCATAGGCTTACGTGGGTGCTATCATGATCAAATCAAGACAATTCATATATAAACTGTAAACATCGTAGTTCCGCTTTCTTACCGCGTGGCGGCGTTGCTGCTGGTTCTCTCAAGCAAGCAAAACAAAGGCAGACAACGTAATATGTATTTCAACATGTGCTTGCTTTGTCTTTCGTTGTTTTTTGTTTGTTAGTATTTGACTGTATCTGTTTTAACCACGGGACTTGAGAATGATAGTGCTAGTGCTTCCAAGCATAATGATTAAAATATTTTTTAATAACTTAACGAGAGATATATTCTTCCGTGTGTTGTTTATGCTTATTGTTACGTGTTCGTCGCTATTTGTTACGTGTTTGTTGTCATACTTACGGCTTCAGCTCTGGGTAACTTATTTTCCGACTTCTAGGACCTATTAATGACGTTGTACGAGGTATTACCGACTTAGATTACGCGGATTGATTTAAAGGCGCACAACCTTTTCAGCTGCCGCAGAACGATTGCTAATTATATCATTCGTTAGCAACTCTTGTAGTGACGACATCCGTCTGTTTTGTTTGGTAACAATGGATTTATCTCGAGCTAGCAGCACTTAACTTAAGATAACAAGCACTCGAACAAAGTTTCATTAACCCTTTGATGACGAAAGGCTCGCGGTGTGAGTACGGCGACGAGGTGAGGTGGTGTATTATTTGTTAAGATTTGTAATACCATGAGACGAAACAGAAGCTTTTTGTTGGCCAGAATTCAGTTGAATGTTTTACATTGCCCTGGATTTTAGCCAACGAATTTTAGAAGGTAAAGATGAACGAGTATACTGGAGTTTACTTGCTGCAGTTAATCCTATACTTCACTTGACTATACCTAAACTTGACTCAAATACGAGTCTATATTGAGGTTAAAGTAGAGATTTGTGGCTGCAGCCAATGGACTTTTAGAGATGATCATAGACTTGACTTGATTATACCTGAACTTGACCGTATATACTCGAGTACTAGTCGATTTAGAGACAAAAATCTTAACGAGGCGAGGTCAGAGTAGAGACAGAAATCGGAGTGAATAAATCTCTTGATCTTATTTTAGAATTGACTTTACGATAAGTTTATTTTGGAGTAGGGAAACTTGACTTGAAAATACTCTAGTACCTCACACTTACGACCGTTAGATGTGTTTTCATCGAATTTCATTATTCCGATAATTCATATAAAACTGACACTGGGTAACTTTCCGTTTTCTCACGGACATTGAAACAATATCTAGAGATTTTCTCCGGGTCGTTGAAACGGATCCCCGTCGTTAAGTGAGGAGTTAGTTTATCGACCGATTCGTTTTACGACCATATCATTGTATCATTTAGCAGTGCCAACGCACTTCGATTAACAATTTGGTTTGCTTTATCTTATCAAATCAAACCGGATTTGACCCTTAGTAACCCCTCTTCTCATCATCCTTGACTGGATAATTATTTTAAAAAACTGCTTGAAACGAAGCCACATTGCTGTCGTCATAGTCGCTGAGTCAGATGTAACAATAAACGTATAAAAAGAGCCAGAACACGATGTAACAAGTGTCGCAAAGCTGATGTTGTATTAGTGAGAACACGACTATTTCCTGTATATACGTATGTATAGTTGCAGAACTTTAGCCATCTCTATGTTATGTCCGCGTTCACTTGTGCAACTTACGCAATGAGAACGTTTTGATGGTGTTTGATCTGTAGTTTGCTGATAACCCAGGAGATAAATATATGAACGTATAGTCGGAAACAGCACGTGATTTAAACTTATCAGGAACAAGTTTACACAAAATTAAATTTTAATCATAATTGCAGGGAAGCTTAACTACTCTGCAACATTTTAGTATCGTTTGATAACGCATATGACGTCGTCATCGTCGCGTGGGGTTCGTAGGAAGAATAACACTTCATTTTACGTGATCCAAATCAATGATGGGATATTCATGCATGACTGAGATTTCTTGGAATTCAGTATGTTGTCAAATAATTAGTCATTTGAAAAAAAAATAGACGAAAAACTGAAACGAAAAAGTATAAGAAGTTAAAATAATCTAGTAAAAATATTACGATACTCTCCGCTTAACGATCAAGTACAACGTACAGTAAGTAATATTCCAGTTACCCCGCATAACGGAATTATATTACCTCGTAATTGAGAATGTAGTAAAAATTGTAGCCAGTGTATTAGAGATATCGAGGAGTTACGTTTTTATTGTCGCACATCATCTTTGACCAGTGGTATTAAGCATGATGGTATTTAGTATTTAACTATTACGTAATGAAAATGTGGTACCTCTGGCAGACGTGGTATAGGTGGTACTGCTGGTACTGCTGGTACTGCTGGTACTGCGGTATTTAGTATTGTCTCCCATTAACCCTTTACGGATTTCGTTATTCAGATAATTCATATAAAACTGATACTACGGGTGGTATTAAAACAATATTTAAAGATATTTGATAAGATAAGTCGTTGGAACTGAACCTGGTCGGTGAGTAAGAAACCTGTACAATGTTATAATATATTTGTAGTAGAATGTACGAAATAATTCGATGTATAAGTTCACTGAACTGTTACTAATCATTGATCGTCATAACTCGATATCTACTTCAGTTAGTCGTGGTATGAATATGTTTTATATTACATATGAGTCAGCGACAATAATGGAACGAATTTTAAAATTTTCTATTAATATTGTCTTTTATAACATTAATATAAAGAAAAATTAATCTCATTTCGTGCAGTAGACACTATTGTGCACAGGTGTCCCTCTATCTGTCAATGCAGGCTCAAAAATTACAATTTGGAAACTGAAATTCAAGTATATATGAGGTAATTCATATATATTATTGGTTATTTATAATCTTCGTTAGATGAGATGTGATTATTATTCCTTGTCCTCTTTTGCGCAGTCCGATTCCACATCTGTATAGCTGCCTTATCTGTATAAATGAATATACTTTATCTTGAATTAAGCAGTTTATTATGGAAAGCCAATTGAGTGTTGAAACCCAACTGTAGTTAAACATTTTCTACTACTAAGATAACCAGTGCTTATTGCTACATAGTTATTGCTACATAGTCGAGGGATCTAAACAGTGCTTTGTGTCGTATTCATTGTTACATTTCTATGGGAAAATGTCATGATATTTACTTTATTCATTCACATGATCAATAATCAAACAATACATATACTGGTGATGACTATGTAGGATTTCAGATCAAAATGAAACTAGACAGTTGCTGTAAAAACTCCTACAATAGGAACCTCCATACGTCAATTTTTCAACGCACGGATTGATATCTGTCATACTTATTACTTTTTGCATGAATGCCATTTTAAATCACCACATTGGTAGTATGCGGCTTCGGTTGGCTTCTTCCGCAGTCGGGCTTTATTTACTGCTAGGCATTTGCTCACAGTTACTAAAAGTAAAATTTTACAACCTGGCATTTCCCTAGATTTTATTTCGGCTATATAAATATTTATTTTCACTTCGTCTGTTTATTCAAACACTGAGAAAGAGGAAGCAGAAAGTACTTGTTTATTTTAGACCTGAGGTTCATACAAGTCAGCTCATGGTAGGTAGGGATCAGTTCATGACAGGTATTTGTAGGCTTGCTTCTGCTACAAGCTTTTTAAATAATAGAATTTGTATTGTGTTACTGTTACTATACCACTCACTATACAAGAGTGAGTTGGGCAAGACAGTCAGCAAATTTTCTTCTAATTATTCATCAATAACGTTTAGGCCAATGGCAAGCATTTTTATTAGCTACAACTTGATTACAAAAGCAAATGCGCCACGATGAAATTAATACACGAATAAATTAAAACTTTCAACTAGCAGCGAAACCCGGCGCTTTCCTTTAAAGCCTTTAAAGAACTTAGTGTTAGCATCGAGACGAATATTGAAGTAATATTTATCCAGCCGCTAGGGAGAGTTAGTTCTGTGCCGTGCTCACGCTCTGTGGCATCTTTTTTGAAAAAATGAAGCCGCCGCGACGGGCTCTGGAATACTTTTAGTCGTCAAACCGAATTTGGTTCAAATCAGTCCAACCGTTTGGTACACACATTCACTTTTATTTATATATATGTTGGAAATTTACGAATATGGAATCATGTTTTCTCATATATTAATTTCCATACTTACTGTAATTAAAATTAGTATGCACAGGACTTAACCAAATTGGTGAATGTTCCCCCAAGTCCCATATTAGATGCCATAAACCCTTATTAACAATTTAAATATCCGTACGATTGCGGTTTCAGAATATCCTTTACAAGAGTAGTTCACACGGCTGTTGATATCGCAACATTTCCTGCCTCTCGTAATTGAAATAATTATATTGAAATAGTTAACTCAAATCAAGGTAATTGCGAGGGCAAGGTGTTAATTATTTTTCAGTAATTAAATTGATATTTTTAATGCCCAGGGGCAGTTGAAATTAAGTTTGCTTTACTGGTATTTGAATCCACCCGCTGATGAAGTTATGTGCGCTGACTCATTGCTAGTGAACATTTTGTTACTGATGTTTGCCAACAGTTGTATTTCTGTGAAGGATTTTTTAATTTAATGCAGTTTGATTTGAGTTTCAGAAGCCCATTGAAAACCCTCCTTACGGAGAATTAATTTTTATAAATGTAATTAGCTGTATAATAAATAATCTCATCTTTAGCAAGAATTAAAATTACTGCCGTTGGCTTATCAATCTCTATACTTAGTCGAGAAATGATTCAGCGAAGTAAAAAAAATCTGCTAACCAAGCCGCAAAGTAGATTACAGATATGTGATAGGGGAGACTCGAAAATCTGTTTGTCAAATATTGAAACTGATATATTTAACTTATCAAAATTTCACTGAGGTCAGTATAGCATTGGCTTAGTGGTAGCCCAAGCGAATATCAGAAAAAGGGCGCTTGAAAAAACCTACCAACAAAGCCGTGAAGCAGATTGCAGATATTCAATTCTAGCCTGACTGTTTTTTAGGAAATTTTTCAAATAAAAATTTCGTGGCGCAGTTTGGGAACAGTTTTGTTTACAGATATCTCTTCTTGTTTCAGATATTTCTATTTTCCAGTTTGTTATGTAAATTGTTCTGTTCGGAGCCTTGTGTAAATTCAAAAGATATCAGAAATTGTTCTTTGCTTTTCGAGCAAGACAAATTTAGAAAATTCTCGGACACTGGACTATCGCCATCTAGTGATTAATATGAAGAAACTGAAGAGGCGACTTTCACTTTCTCTGCGAAGAAGTCGTAGCGGTTTAGTGGACGAATCGATCTCTGAATTGACGGAGCAGATGACGATTGATGAGAATGGAGTGCAAGACAATGGTGAGGAATTCAAAATAAGTTTTTAAATTTTGACAGGCTGTGGGGACGGACCAATTTTTGGGTGAAAAAAGTACGGACTCCTGCTTAAATTGAGTTGGGTTACTGACTTCGGCTTAATGTGAATCTCAATACGAGAATCGCAGTCCAACTATCAGTCAAATCTAAATTTTATTATTAAATTTGTTCTACAATTACAACTCTCGTCTTTTTTACCTCTGTCAAATTGTCACACGACTACAGCCATCATTGCGCTTATATTTTCGCATCACATTCCTGCAGACATCAGTAATGTTCTCAATTTCATGTAGATTACAACAAATAATGTGTGCTACAACTACATATGTATATATACAATATAAATCAATAATATGTTACTCAATGTCAACTTTTTCCTGAGAGATAATTTGAAAAAATAACAAAAGTATATCCATAGTCTAACAAGGAAGGATGCTATTAAATAGCATGATTCACATTGGCAGTATTTAATGCCTTGCATGTTGTGTGCTTTTAATTAATATTGAAATTATATGAATATTTCAATTACAATTAAAGGAGTCGGGAGTTGGTGGTATTATAAATTGAGAAATAGGAGTTGGAGTCAAATTTGTAGTGTACTTCCACAGCCGTAACTGAAGTAGTACTTAAGTCTTTTAGGTGGTACTTAAAGTATCAATTAAAGACTGCAAAGGGATATATTATCTCTAAGTTTATTGTAGATGATGATGGTTAAGAAGTATAGGATGAAAAAATAAGTAATTTTAGGGGTTTAGAGAAAGGCTCCCACAATTTTCTAATTTTTTCATGTTTCAACGATCTTTTTCTCAGAATTTTTTTTTAAATTATTTTTTTAAATCATTTTTTTCATTTTTTTTTGGCAAACTGAAATCCATTTTTTCTATCCATCCATTTTTTTTTTTACTATGTTAGTGTCTTTCATGCTTTGTTTGATCAGCGTTGGGTATGTTGGTATTTCTCTAAGTGTCAAGTAAAGGTAGAGGACCATTCGTACAGCTAGATTTCCCTGACCACAGGCTAATTATGTACAGTGGTGCCTCGTACTTCACACAAATTTAACTTCGAACATTCTAGACTTAAAATTCCAAATTCATAGGAAATTCCATTCTGCGTTCGACGATGCTTCTACGTTCGAACCGTGCTCGTAGTAAAACAAGATACACTTGTAAAGTTCCATGCATGCAGTTAAAAATTTTGGTCGCTACATAAAGTGACTGGCAGCATGTGTTAATTGCGATGACCGAATTTGACGAGGGAATAATTACAATTGACACTTTGTTAACGTTACCATGAATTTTTGAGTCTGGGAACGGATTATTTGACTTCCAATAATTTCTCATGGGGATATCTGTTTAGTACAGAGTATGAGGTATTAATGTACTTGGTTGGAGCTGAGTTGAATTGAGAATGGAGGCTGGTATGCCCCCCCCCCCGAGTAAATGTTGGAATGGAACACATCACCCAGTAATAATGTTTTGATTCTCAGGAGCTTTTAACGACTCCGAAACGAAATCTAAAATCTGTCGTACATCAAACGAGAGAGATAACACGAATAGGTCTGCGGAAACTTCTGAAAACTTTTTAGAAATAAGGCAAGATGTCGGGTCCAACAACAACAGCAATGTTGCGAGTGAAAATTTACAGTTTTTAAAACCGCACAATAATGACTTCATTCTGATCTCTGACTGTAAAACTGATCACTCAGCGTTGCTGCTCAAAGTTAAAGCGATCCCTGATGGGACCGGTTGCCACGTCAACGCGATATGTTCCCCAAATTTCGACTCTGACGTTCCGTTGTATCCGCACGAAGTCTCCGTCAATAGGTCCGTGTCCCCGACGTTCGAACTCTCTGCGAATGACGGGTCCCAGTTACCCCAGCTTGAAATCAGCGAGCTGGCCTCGAGTCCCAAGGTACGGGACGAAATGCAAGAAGATGACTCGACGTTACCGTCAAACGATGATTCGGCAAACTGCCACCAAGCAGAGCAGAGTAATCGACTTCGACAGAAAGCCCCGAAATCAAAAATGAAATACTCACTGTCTGCCATATGGAGGAAATCGTTTGGGAGCGGGACCTCTCTCGGTACTATGATCTCTCTTATCTTATCTCTCTTATCACCTTGCACGTTTCTATCACTCAATTTCATAACCACTGATAATCACCTAATCAACGAACTGATAAGAATAACCATATTGCTATTGATTAATTTCTCACACAAAAAGTTAGTTTCACTCATTCACCATTTTGAATCAGCATGGTGTTTTATCCACAAGATGTCGCTGGTGATCAGTTGAGTGCTGTATTTGTTCGAACCTCACCTGATATATCTCTGTGTCCTTGAGCAAGACACATTCACCAGCTCACAGTTGAATCAGCTGAATAAATAGGGAACCAAGGACACTGCAGCGATGATGGTGACCTCCAATGAAGGTCATAGTAACCTCTTGGGGCCATCATCATCCCGTCAGTGACTATAATCCCAAACACCACCTGGTGAGCATTTTTAGCTCTAAACAAACTTAAAAATGATCTGAAACGAACAATAATTTTATTTTAAATGTAGGAAAAACATCAACAAACTCCACACAGTTAGGTAGAATTAAAAAAAAAGTCTTGTGTTGATCTCGCATTGTTTTAACTCAAGCGCAGCATGTTGGTGAATATTTCGAATTTCTTTTGCACTTTTTCTCTTTCCACCTGCAGTACTTGATTGAGCGATTGCACTCGCACAGGTTTCTCATTCTTTGATCACGACACAGTTGCTTGCATGTTTTGAATTTTGTGAAATTTAAATTTTCTCAAATCTGCTATTAACAGAGAAACAACATCCTTTCACCTTGCCAAACAATGCTGGGTATGTATAACTAACAGGGAAAACATTATCATGTACTATTGTTTTTTCCTCAGGACAAAGTGTTTTAAATATTACCTGGGTATCTGGGTAAGGAACCGGGGCACCGGTAGAGCAATGCCTTTTCTAATTAATAATCTTTATTCACTAATGCACTATCTTTGATATTTTAAATTTATTTACTATTTTTTATAATTTTGCAGGTATAGTACACGAGAATATGCGATCAGACGGAGAAAGCGACCAAGCATCTGGAACTTCATCTGATGAAGTACAAAGTCCTGTACCGGTACGTCTGAGGCAGCCACCGATCCTGGCACGAAGATTTAGTCAGGTTTGTTCAATTTTAGTTTTATTGAGTTCAAATAATTTTTATCACTGCTCGCCTTCTCATTTTTATCTCCGTCAAATCAATAATTTTTTAATTAAGCTCAGAGTGGAAGGTCGAAAATAGATAAAATGAGAAAGAAGGCGTCGCTTCGAAATAATTCAATTCGTGAGAGAGTGATTGAATTAGAAGGCCAGAACGAATATAATGTTGATAATTTAATTACTCTTGTTGCATTCGAGGCTGCAGGCGCTATTGTTATTTTTTATTGTGTGGACAGACCTTGAGAAGGTTTTCAGAAACAAGGAGTTGCCAGTGCTGTGTAGCTGATGAAAATATAAGGAGTTTAGCCATTAGAATTGTAGAAATTTTGCTATGCAGAAAAATGAAATATAGTGGTTCTGATAGGAGCTCGATAGGAACTCCTGCTAGGGAGTTAATTTTGTCACGGTTCATCTCATTCATTTTAATTCCTCTTTAAACAAACATTGCACAGGGGTTAGGCTAAGTTCCACTGAAATATCGGTAGAGGGGAACTGAGGGGAGATTTCAAACTATTGACCCTTGGAAACAAGATTGTTATTTAATTGGGTGTCTTGTTTTGACTGCACTTATTGCTAAGGGCAGTATGCTAGCAAGGGAGTTCATCTAAACCATTGTAATTTCCCTTTAAACAAACATTACACACCTTATGAAATTCACTGTTTTCAATTTCTACTTCGCTTGTTTAAATGTTCGCTCGACGTTGACATTTTGTCGACTCATCTTGTCGACCTTTTTGTTGGAAACCGCTCTGTAATTACGTTGTCGGCGTTTTCCAGTCACGACTCGGCTCTTTAATAATTAACTAGTCTTTACATAATGTATGGTTGAGGCTTGTTGGTCATTTAGTTTGCTATGACTGCTAGATTAGGATGACCTTCAGTCAAGCATATTTAAGAGACGAAGGTTCCTGGCTGACAGATTTATTTCAAAATTCCAGAATTTTAGATTCCCTGATTCACCAGCACGACTTCAATCTAAAGGCCAAGAATTTGTATATGTTAACCAGCAGCTTAGCATGCAAGTAGTATAAAAAACTTGGATCTTTCATACAAGTTGCGGCATGCATTTCTTACTTTTATCTCTGTATGACGGATTAGATTTCATCTCGAATTTAATAGTTTATTAAAAAAAGCCAATTTTATTGTCTAAACCAGTGCTCACATGCGGCACACTCGTAATCTTCTCAAAATTCGAAAGGATCTAAACAGTGCTATGTGACATATTATATTCGTTATTACATGTGGGGGGGGGATGACATGATATGTACTTTGATCCATTCGCTAATCCATGTTCAAATCGGTCCAGGCGATATTTAGATAGTTAAACTTACCATAGTTAATTTTGCCTCAAAGTGTTAGCTAGGTATCTACTATTTCTCTCCACTGATCAGTAACCATTGAACATATATATATATAGATTTGATACATGAAATGGAATTCATATTCTTTGCTGTTGTACATGATCTCTGGTGCCATTCAAGGTCTTAAGCATACAAGCTTTCAGTAGACAGAAAAATTACATTTCGATTACCATGTTTGTAAAGTCAATAGTATCTTGTATCTTTCATCTACTACATTATGTTATGCCTAGCTACTAGAACTATTTCTAAAGTACAGAACTTTGAAATGACAAAGGGAGGCGAAGAAATGATAATTGTATTAGAAGTTGAATGCTAGTTATCTTAGTCAGTAAATTAAATAAAAATAATAATACGGAGAGTTAGTACGCTTTACCACTAAAAATCTCGACCCTGTTTGCATGATTGCGCAATTTATAGCTTTCTAATTTCTGAGTTGCCCTCCCTTTCCTTGATGCCCCAAGCATATGCTTATTTTGTTTTTAGGGTTAATCCATCATAGGTCATCTTGGAATATATCTATATTGAGAATGTGGTTCAGTGTTGAGTGGTTCGTTCAGTGAATTGATTTGAATTGATACATTTCAGACATAATTAATTATTTAAAGTCTGTGGTTATTCTATCCAACATAATTTCAATACTAAGTATTAAAGGTCTTTTCTCGTGGACCGTCTATTCTTACATTGAATTTATTCTTCTTCCTCGTCACCACATGTTAGAAACGCCGATATTCATTCAATTGTCGGATCAAACACACCAGAGCTTTTACGTCTGAAATCAATTGATATCGTTTTAAGACGTTGTCGTCGGTTTATTGATTTCTTTTCACCATTCGTTACTTCAATTTATAGCAATCTCCCATCGATTCACCCAGTATAATTATGTTAGCATAGAGTAGAGAACTTGTTCATTGATTTAACCTTGCATTCAAATCGTAAATTCCAAAGTATATAAAGCAGAGACCGTTTAGACCATTGTACTGATAGCACTAGACCAGTAAACAGATAGGTTATAAAGTTCCACCACTAGATAGTTTCAGTACTTGACAATGCTCTATATAGCAGTGGTTCATAACATTGGCAGTACTGCTCCCCTGTGAGCGCTGGGAACTCTTCAGGGGGTGGAAAGAGAGGGGGCACTGGATGTTAACATTTACATAAATATCCCCATCTTTAACAAGATATGAAAATTACTGCCGTTGGCTTATCAATCTCGGGGGGGGGGGGAGAAATGATTCAGCGTAGTAAAAAAAAACCTAACCTAACCAAGCTACAAAGTAAATTACAGAAATGTGATAGAGGAGACTCGAGGTTCTGTTTATTGGAACTGATATTTTTAACTTTGCAAAATCTCAGTGAAATTTCTGGTCCCCATAACAAATGTTATTTTCAATATTTTGGGCCCTCTCTAAGTTGCGGGCCCTGTGCTACCACACTGTCTGCACATCACTAAGACCGGCAGTGTTTCTGCAGTACTACATAATCTGCACTGTCCTACTTGCGCAAGCATTAAGTGCACACTCTCGACTCAGGAAATAAATTTGCCCGACAAATGAATTTTTGCACAGAACCACTTAATATTGGAGAGAATTCAGTCTGAATTCATGTTTTACTTGGAGAATTATTTGTATTGCCCTTAATTATATCTGTTTACCAACAACACCTGCAGCGTATCTTATCATCACAAAGAATATGAAACAGAGCAGAACATGTTGACATAGATTCAGGGATGAAAACTACAAAACTGTTTTGATTCTATTTATAAGCAGTGTGTTTAGAAGTCGGTATTTTATTACAAAACAAAGGTTGTAGCTGCGGGACGTAAAAAACTGAGATCAAGAGAGGATAGAAATAGTGGCTTGATAAAGTTAAGTTTAGTGATTCAAGCGTGATGGTCTTTATTAATAAGTCGTAATAAAGGCCTTTTTTTCATTCGTTCATTGCAACGTTCTAATAGTATTTACCACAAGACTTCCCAACCTTTTTTGCTGTGGACTCCCAAGCGCTTATACTACTTGCTGCTTAATATAACTACGGGGTCTTAGTGTACTTAGTATTTGATAAAAAGGGTATACTGCATTGTGTTTAAAGTCTGTGCGATTCCATAATGTGTCATGTCTTCTGTCACCTATATATATTCTATAGAAGTTTAGAAGCAGAGCTGTGTTTTATAGTTGCAATATGTTACCATAGATGAGACCTTACAGACTATTTTACCATGGACTAATTATTATTGCTGGAATGAGTTTAAAATGGAAGACCACGTTCTTCATGGGAATTAGAATTGTAGTCTTGTATTTGTACTATATCTGTTACATTTTGGCATCATTTTAATCATTGTTTTGACGTTCGCTGTTATCTTGATTCGTGTCACAATGGCGGTTTTGGTACTGTTGACGATATTCCTTCGATAATACGATATATATCTTAACCAATGAGTCAGCTTATCTTCTGAGTTCCTGTTTGGTGAATCGAGCTGCATGTGATTTCTAATAAATATTATGAACAGAGCAATTGCATACCGAACAACATGATACATAGTAGCAGAATGATAGAAAATACTGTATCATTTAACTATATTAAACAAAAAATATGTAATTTAAAGTCATTTAACATAAGTTATGAGCTTGGTGTTTAAGCTTAATGTTCATTAGTAATAAGGTTGCATTGCATAGTTGAATAATAAAGGCTTTTCTTTCATTCGTTCATTGCTTCGTTCCGTAGATCTATGGTTTAGTTGATAAACAATAGGTCAATTTTAATTATTCCTGCATCGAATTTCGTTGACCACAATTATAACCTGATGTGTTTGATTATAAATGTACTTGTAAGCGAGCACAATTTTCACTATGCACGTTGTTCGAACGTAGTAGCAACGGTTTAACTCTAAATAGAATTCATCATTCGGAGTCTGTAACGCACGAAGGGTCGTGCGAAGCACAAGGCACCACTGTATATTTATCTGATGTATTTTAAACACAGAAGTCATTGAATGTTCATTGAACAGTTATTTTAAAATTACACACATGAATAAATCCCTTCGTTGATAATGACACGATGTGATTTAAGGTTGCTCAGCCGTTCAATCCTTTGTTATGATTTCATGAGTGTTACCTTCATATTCGTTTAACCTTACAGAGGTAGATGTCATTTTCTTCGCTCAATTCTATCAGAGTGCTACTTTACTTTAGTTTCTATTGGATTAAGTATAGTATTGAATTGAGTTGAGTAATGTAAATGAAGTAAATATTTGTCTATAACAGAGATTTTCAAACTTTTCCGGTTGGTGAAACACTATTCAAACATACATAATTTCGCGACACAGCAATTCCATTTTAATAGCAAACCGGAGGTTAATTCAATCCCTCATAAATACATTTTAATGTCCGCCTCCATGACACACCTACGAACTGCAGGCGACACACTAATGTGTCGCGACACACAGTTTGGTAGGTAAGTTTCTGGTCTGTAAGTTTGTTATATCATGTGTATAGGCAATGATATGTATTTTAGGGCATCTTTTATGGAAAACATAACGCTACCATGACCTGCGCCATGAACCCAGTGAACTCACGATACCAAATTTGGTTCAAATCGGTCCAACATTTGGTTTTGTATTGCGTAAATATAGGAATGTGAATTTTATGAGTAAAATTTTTATCTCATGTTCACCAGATTTGACAAGAAGTTCCAGTTGCATCCCAGAATAATACATGTTTGGGATTTGGGATATGGGACAGATATATGTCTCTGCCATACATATATCATAATTACATAGATGCAACAGTGCTTGGTGGAATCTTACGTTCACCCGTTGCGTTTATTTTTAGCGTGATCATCAGTGCGTGGTTACATCAGCTGAAACGAAACCTTTTATGAGGAAAACCTCTTTATGTAGAATGAAAGTAACTCAGGTATGACCTGCTCCCGGCTTCTGTGCTGTTTTAAGAAGTATAAAGTTTCATTCTGTATTAAATGACATGTCGTCTCTTCGAGCTAAGAAAGATTTTAATTTGTTCTTTTGTTCAATTTCTGTGTAGGTGAGAGGTTGGAAGGTATTTTAGTTGATATTGTGAAACAGTATCGTGAATTTTATAATAAGCCATATTAATAATAGCTTAGTATTATTGAATTATGGGTGCAGAACTTTGAAATGATAAGGATAATTGTATTGAAAGTTGCATGCTAAGTTCTCTCATTCAGTAAATTAAATAATATTAATAATAGTTTGGGCTATTACATTCTTCCCTGAAAGACCAGGGTAGGTGAAGAATGGATAATTTTATCAGAAGTTGTTGCAAAATAAGGCAGCACCACTTCCATTTGGCTATCAAGAATTTGTATGTGTTACCCAGCAGCTTGGCATGCAAGTAATGAATAAAACTTGGATCTTTCATACAAGTTGTGATACAACACTAACATGATGAAGTTACTGCTGTATGTGTTAACCAGAAGCTTAGCATGTAAGTAGTTGGATCTTTCAGATAAGTTGTAGTACAAGATGAATACATTTGTTAATTCTCACTCAATTTTTTCAGTGTAAATATAATTTTTTTGTAAAAACTAATAAAAATCATGTTTAAAAAACGTCATTCGTTGATTCCAATGTTTTTCGGAGGAAAAATATCAGATGTGATAACCGAAGATGAACGTAACGATCAAACGAACGATCGTAGAAGTTCAAGTGACAGTTCTTCAAATGAAGATGCGAAATCTCCGTTAATTGTAAGATGGAAACTGAACTTATCCCAGTTGACCCTCGCTTATGACTAACAGACAACAGTAACTAACCAAACTAGAATTCCTCTTTTTGTATCTCTTATCCGTTGTAATCAAGTCCTATCTTCTATATACATATTAGACGAGGGGTGTGAAACCTGCAGCCGTAGGAAGTATAATGTTCGGCTGTGAGAGGGATTCCGTGTCATGACATTATTTAACATCTCACTTGAAATATAACGACCCTGTGTGTCAATATGTTACCTCCTATTCACCATGAAACTTACCCATAATTTATCTGCAGCATTTTAATTCACAGAGGTTCATTGTAGAAAAAGAATGCAAAATCATACGTGATCGCGCTTTAACATTTTCGTAATCACGATGAAATATGTGCCCGTAATGCCAGTGGAATTAATACTGTCTATAAGATCAGGAAGTCACAAAGGACTGATTGGGGGGGGGGGGGGGTTTGTAAAAGATTGTCAAATTAAATAAAGGGATGAAAAAAAAATAACACTTTCACCCCT
>QRAM01000300.1:79787-96194 GCA_013436055.1 Halocynthia roretzi
TTGGATAGAAAAATTAATTGTTTTTAGAGGATATTTGAAGGTCGGGGTGTTGTTCTATTTATTTCGAATCATGTTTTATTATTTTCGCGATGAATTCTGTAAAAAAAACTTTGCTGATGATGAAATAAATTTCGTTTTTATATTACAATGACTATTATAACAGTTTAAGCATTTGCAGGGGTGGAAATGAGGGAGGGACACAGGGTAAAAAACAGCTGACTATTTAGTTTCTGTTCAACAAGCTGGTTGAAGCTAAAGGCCCCCCTCTCCGTAGAAAATTAAATATAAGCACAAAAACATAACATAGAATGAATTAACTTCGAATTTACTTTAAATTGAAGAAAGAACTTACCTATATTTCACTTTTACAGTTATCTAGTAATAGTTACTGTGGTATGTTTGACATGACCGGTTGCTCCAAGAGATTCCGTTAGTTGGCGTGCGCCACACACCACTGTATATCGTCATGACAACGAAATAGAATTTTTCGCTGTAACGAAATTACAATTTCAATTTGACACCTCAATTGCAGGGACTAACCATTGAATTTACACCCGCATCTTGTAGTATTGAATCTTACATAACAAGGAAATAACAGAGAAATGCTAGCAAAGCAATAACCAGCACTTGCTTTCATAAAGATAAAAAGGATATTATTACTGGGTATTGTTGTCTGCATTGTGTAGTTTCAATTATCACGGAAAAAGTTTGTCTGGGTTAACCGAGCTTTTTTTAAGGCAGATGTAATTAATATTGGATAGCTTTTACGTTTAGGTGTTTTATAGCGAGGGATGAATAGCTTACGGTTGTATGGATATGTTTCTGTGTTTTTATTTCATGATATTAACTTGCTTTTGCGTAGTTTTACGGTGTAAATTTCCAAATCAAGATTAATTTGAACAATATTTGTAATCTGTGATCGATTCCAGAGAAGTTTTTGCAATCGTTGTCAGCGGAATGGCGTTAGTGCCGACAAAGCTTCCACCATTGGATCCGGAGCCAGGAAAGGCATTAAAACGTAATCAGGGTCCGTCCTATAAAATATCGGGAATGGATTCAAAGGTATTTCATGCTCATCCAAAATAGATGCTCAGACTTGCGATAATGCAGTGACTGCGGGAAACTCATCACCAATTTTCTAGCATTCAATTTTTAGCGGCTATGCCAATGCCGATATGATGAATCTTGTATCACTCGAGCTGAATTGATAATACAAGACTAAAATAATTTAATTGAATGTTTGGGAAGATCCTGCAATAGAAATTTTAGAAATATAAATACTACATGTCTGTCCCAGCTAATTTGGACTCCACTTACAGTACAAATCATGTCAAATAACCATGTCAATTATATTTATTAGCAACGTTTCACTCTTTATTCTCATCAACAGCATAAACTTCCACCTCATTCAGTTCTTCGTCCTAATGTCGACACACAATCAGGCGAACTTGATTCCTGGCCTGCGTATGCGAGCAGAAGTTTGACCGAAATCGTTGATTTTGGAAAATTGAAAAAAGTGAGACTTTCTTACCGATTTTAATTATTTATAGAATTAATTTGTAAGTTGAAATACCAGGCTGATTATATACAGTGGTGTCTCAAACTTCGCACGATCCGAACTTGCATGTTCCAGAATTAGAGGAATTCCATTTGGAGTTCGGCCGATGCTTTTACGGTCTACGCATAGTATAAAAAATGCACTTCATTCCATTTTTCGTTCCATGTTGGCTAGTGCCTGGTGAAAAATTGCACTCGCTGTGTAAAGTATATTCATGATCAGAAGCAAGTCTGGGAACTGAGTATTTCACTTTCCATTATTTTTTATGGGGATGATCGAACCTCGAACAATTCAGAGTTCGGACGGCCTCCTGGCATGAAGTACGACGTATAAGGCACCGCTATGTTGCTATCTCTCCCATTTGATTTGAATTATATGCACTACTCTAATTTTTTATTTTTTACAGCAACCAATTATTCCGAAACCAAAATTTCTCGAAGCTCTTGAAAATTACGTTCACAAAGAAATTATCACGTTGAATTGCAGCGATCCGAAACCAAGTGAATTAAGATTGCAAGCGTATCGAGAAGTCTTTGAATATTTGATCGGAGATTTCAAAACATACAGACCTTTGCTCTCACAGGTAAAATTCCTGCAGTTCAGTAGTTTTGATTGTATACAGAGTTTTGCCTGGGTTTCCAGAGTGGTTGTACATTTTTTAATTATTATCTATTCATCCGTTACATTACTTTTAGAGCCATAGAGTCCATAGGTTGGTCTCCCTGATTTAGTGTATAGTCAACTCCCGTTCAAATGGGCTAATTTTTTTGTAAACGTTTTGATCATGGACAGATAGTCTTTTAACTCAAATTTATTCTGGTTTATCCGATATGATTTATTCAAGATAATAGGCGTCTGTACTTCTTAATACTAGTGTGTTCCTGTACGTTGTAGGCTGTATGTAAACAGTGTGATTGTGCCGCAGATAAAGAACGAATACGAGAAAATGCTCGGCCACTACAGAGAGAGGATCCGTGAGTTGGAACCGCTGAAGTCGATGTTGATAACGGTCTCGGAACAATGCGATCAAAAAATACTCAAGATCCGAGAAGAGGTAATATACTGACACCTAATGCTACCACTAAGCCAATGCTATACTGACCTTAGTGACATTTTGCCAAGTTAAATATATCATTTTCAATATGTGACAAACAGAACCTCGAGTCTCCCCTATCACATATCTGTAATTTACTTCGCGGCTTAGTTAGCAGTATTTACTACGCTGAATCATTTCTCGACTAAGTATAGAGATTGACAAGGAATTTTATTTCTTGCCAAAGATGGGGATTTTTATGTAATTGTAAACACCTAGTGCCCCCCATAGAGCCCACTGACCTCTGCCTCCTCAAGAGTAAAATCTAGACTTATGGTAACTCGTTCTCTTTATAGGAACGTCAGGAAATTATTGACCTACGTCGCCAGAAGATGGAACTGTTGCATCACATCGATGGAAGAAAAGAAGATGAGAAATCATCGCGAGCTCAAATTCTGAAACTTCAAGAAGAAATTGCGTTGGAATATAAAAGGTAAAAAAAGTGATGTCTGCGGTAGCAAGCTCGCTTCACAACCGAGGGGTTCCGGGTTCAAACCTCACTAGAGTTAACACCCTGTCCTTGAGCAAGCAAGGATAGTGGAAAAATGCGCTTGCTGCGTAAACGCCATCTGTTGTGCGCCCAATAATTACTCTCTTGATGTAGATCATCTCCTTACTTTCGTGTGTTTTCAGTGCTCTTTTATTACTCTCATTTTATTTTATTTGTAATAACTCCTAGTTATTACAAGTGTGGAAGTGTGGGAGCAATTATTAGCCACTGATATTCCTGTGCTTCATTATTTACCTTACCTTGGTTTAAATATTCAAGATATCGCAATGAATGTGACATGAGAAAACTTTTGATTTCTGATATGAACGATCTACAACATCAATATGATGAACTGAAACGATCGACAGGACATGGAGCTCTCGATGTTGATGATGATCCAGTTCGACTGAAGATTGCCCTCAAGGTATCCGTGTGAATTTATAACCATTGAACCCTTGAAATAAATAAAAATATTTGGAAAATCGTTTCATTCAAGCGAGAAAGATAACAATAACAATCAATACATGATTGAGTGAAGCAATGGTCTACACAGGACTCGCATAGTGTCCTTGTCCTCAATATATATTCCGAACGACCTATTTCTTACAGTAGAATTTTTATCTAGGTCGCTCGTGAGAATCTTGCGACGCAAGCGACGGAATTAAACAGAATGAAAGCTGATTATGGTGATGTCATACCACGACGTGATTTTCTCATGCTTGAAACTAAATTCCAAGAAATAGAAGAGAAAAATGAAACGATTGACAAAGATTTCAAATTGTTGAAAGAAGAGCATGACACATTGCTTGATGTTCATAAGCAGGTACAGTGAAGTCTTATATGCTTATGAAGGTTTTATTCTGATAGGGCAGGGATAGGTAGGGTGTTACTTTTCGACAAAACCGAACTTGCAAATTTTCAAACCCACTTCATAACCTAATTCTATTCTTTAGTTAGCTGTGTTTAAAGAAATGTCGCAGAATTTCACCACTATTCAGAATATTGATATTTAAACTTCGACCCTGTTCCAGGTCATTGATCAGAGAGATGAATACTACACGGAAGTGGAAACTTTACGAAGGAGCGCGACGCCGAGACCACATTGGAAAAAATGCGCTGAAATTATTCCGGGTGAGAATGACTCGATATATTTTAATTCATTTTTGTAAATGTAAAACATCAGCCGGAGTATTAGACAAGTGGTCTTCCCTTTTTCAGTGCCACTTTTTTGATATTTGGTGGGGCAAACTCCCCCCTAAGTCTATGCTATACTGACCTGAGTAATGTTTCGCTACATTAACCTTTCTCTTTTGACTTTCCAGGCGGAATGGATCATTGGCGAGAACTTTATCACGGTAAACGCAGTGCGGAGATCCTCGAAGCCCTCATCGACGAGCTGAAAACGGGGGGCGATAAAGGGCCGGAAGAGTTCGAAGGTCAAGGTGTCGGAGAAGATATTCCAAAGTTCGATTAGTTATTATTTTTCGTTCCAAAATCTCAGAAAGAATGAAATATAAAGGAACATAAGAGGCAGAGAGGTTTGAGTGCAGTAAGACAAAAAGTATTTGGGTAACTCTATCTAAACTACGTCGTTAGTTCCAGGGGCTGAGATGTGAGTCATTGACAAAAGCCGTGTGAGTAATACAGCTGTTCTCAACCTTTTTAGGCCCCGAACTGAACTTACGCTATGAATAATATAATACAAACACTACTATTAGAAAAATTGATTTATTTAACCTAAAATTCATCTTAAAGCGCACGTATGCAAAATCTCAATGTGAGACCTGTCCTTGAACTTGTTTCACATGCTCGTCAAAATTGGAGCAATGGTTGCCAAAGCACATCGAATATCATTCTCTGGTTCAAGTTTGCTGCGATACGCAAATTAAATAGTTCTTGCAGACTCACTTAAACCTTTTCGCAGACTCAGATGAGTCTGTGGTCTCGGGGTTGACAACCGCTGGGTTAGTGTGCAGTAGAATGATAGAGAATCGTGAGTCTGAAGTGAAAGTGGAGTGAAGTGGAAGTGAAGTGGAGTGAAGTGAAGTGGAAGGCAATCTTTCTACAAGAAAAGAAAACAGTCAAGAAATGTAGCCAATGCAGCATCAGGATTTCAAAAATAGTAGGTTCGATTCTTACTCAGAATGTTGGCAAAGAAAGGGCAAGTTAGGCAAGTTTTTCAGCAGGGCACTAAATGGATACATTTACTTCTCACTTAATGACCAACGAACATCTCGTTTAATGACAGCTCACACTTACGGCTGTTGTCACGGCTGCCAACACCATGACCGTTCCTCACACTTACGACCATTAGATAGTGTTTCAATTACGAATTGCTTTATTCAGATAATTCCGTGGTTCCCAACCTTTTTCTTATCACGTACCACTTGGAGATATAGTCTATGTATATTGCATAAAAACTTCTCTCGACGGTCACAATAATTATATCTTTTAATTATCAAACTATAAAACTTTTGCAAAGAGATTGCAAGAATGTCACAACAAGTAGCCTGAGTTCAAGACATTTTTCAGGTTGTTAGGTGAGGATCCTGGTCATTGAGTGAGGAGCTCCTTTACCGACCATTTTGTTTACCACCAACATCACAATCATTCTGTGACAAACATATTTTTCAGGTTTCTGCGGTTCGCTGGCAAAATCAAGAACCGTAAATTATCGAAAACCGATGTCGCTGCTCTGTTAAAGGATATTTGGAGCAAAAAAGTGCAAAGCGATGCCGAGAAAGGGTCAAGACAGGACATGAAAGATTTCATTTATATTTACTTCAAGGTAAAAACATAATGTTTATGAATTTTATACACAGTAAAAAATATCAGAGAAGGTTAAGAACCATTGTTCTACATGATAGTGACTCCTCGTTTAGTTCTCCTGCTATCTGGTAGTTGCCTGTCAATTATTATTATTTTCTTTTAGGAGAAATATCATGATGAAGAGATGACTGGGGAATGGGGATATTCTCTCAATCAAGCTTTCATCAATTATGAAAATGAACCTCATGTAAAATTGTTCTATGACGTTGTGAGAGAAGAAGGTGAATATTGTGTATGATAGAATTATCTTATCAGTCGCTGTTATCAGTCAGTTATCTGTTAGTTACCCATAGATAAGTCCTTTTTTTTAATGCTAGGACCCTGGTATATTCAACAGCTTCATTTTTAGCTTGCTTCAGCTTTTTATCTATTAAAAGAAATTCAGTGTCCTATGTTTTTAATCAAGAGAAATGAATTTTGGTAAATCTTGGTGAAGTTGGACCATCCTGTAATACTTCATTTAACTATCAACTAACTGCTCTGCTGCTTACTTCATAGGATCGGAGGACATTTACTACAGAGAAATGGACGTGATCAAAACATTGATGATGACATTGAATACGATTGACACAGAAGCAGCAGGTAGAGTTCTTATACTGTTGACATTCGCATTTTCAAGAACCCAGTTTTCCGAGTAGGTAGATCCCCCGATCATTCCGGTAAATCGGGGGTTCACTGTACTATGATCTAGCATTCACATGAAATAACTTATTCTCTGACTGTTTTCCTTATATGCCTACAATGTCTATATATATTAGTCTGGATATGCCGCAAGGCGAAACTTCGATTTACAACTGTGTATTGTTATGTGACAATTCGGATAATTATTAGCGCTTTTTACTATCCGGATTGTCGCAATTCCATCTACGATGAAATATTTAAGTTCCATGGAGTCTTATCGGACATTCATTCTTCGCCAGGTATTCTGAATATCGATCAATTCTCAACCGCGATCAAGAAGGCTTTTCAACAGAAATCTGATCCTGATATAGAAGCACTCGTATCTGCTGCTCAAGTTGAACTTGAAATGGTCATGGATGCCACAACGTCGATTGATTACAGAGTAAGTTGCAGATATTGTAGATTTAAAAGTAAAGTAATTACTAAGGATAAACTACTGAGACATATCAGTAACTGAACATCAAATGAGTCATAAGAACTCTCGGACTGGTTATCTTGTTTGATATTGACTCAAAACTGGCAATATTACCCGCTCTGAGTGGCCGACGAGCTATAGAGGAACATCACAAAGTGAGGCCCCTTCAAAGCGGGGTAATAGCGTACACAGAATTGATTATTGTAATTATTAATTTGCATTAGCTTTGTTACAAAATGAATATAATTGCAGGCGTTGTTCACCGAGGATGAGGAAGGTCACACCGGTCCTTTCTTGACTTTGCTGAAACAACAGGAGAAAGACGAAAGAGAAGTTTATGTTGATGAAATATTTAAGCAACTGGATGGCAAAGATGTGGTATGAAATTATTAACATACAGTTTATGTATAGGGTATTCAGGCCAAACTCTTTATCAATTTCTCAAGTATTTTCTTTAATTATTTCTAAATATTTGTTATCGAGAAACAGTAATGAAAGGCCGAAGGAATTATTTTCTTTAGATTTAGAAATTCATAATTGATAACATTGATTAATTTATCAAGGATCGAGGATACCATACTATTTGGTTGGAATAGTTGGAATTTTACATTCCATAATTTCTTTTTCTTAAGATTTCTTCTGCAGAGCTGAAAGAAACAATCCAAATGCTCGATCCAGAGATCAATCTTCAGCAAATGAACAAGTACATTTGTGCAGCTTACAAATGCTCTGTCAACACGATAAGTGAAATGGAACCTGTCGAATTAGAAATTATTATAGACAGGTTGAAGAGAAGTGGTGCACACAGAGTTGGGGCAGTATTGTAAACTTTGTAGATAACATACAGTTTATTGAGGGTGTATTTAGGGGTGAAAAATAGATTAGAGGGGTATATAGAGGTGAATTTTGATCTTTTTAAACTGCAGGGTGGCTACCCTGCTTGCTACCACCAGGAGACGCCCGTGGTCGCACCGTTTCCAACGAAAACGTAGCATTACAATGAAATGAAGGATAATTATTTTCTATAAATTCCTAAAACGCATTCTATTCACATGAAATATCGTTAATAGTTCTAAAATTTACAATAAACTATATTTTTCTCTATTGCTATGTTACTTACGTAGGTTAAATTCGGTAACCTTTAAACTTTACCATTGATTGTTACGTCGACGCGCTGTTTACTGTCGCCATGGCTACTCGCATCAGACGACATTCTGGGAACCAATCAGTTTCAGAATTCAGTTCTTATCAACCAATCACTGCGTTGTTTTAACGTGACGCAGTCGATTTGGAAGAAGGCATTTTGGTTTACATGAGCGATTGAATGCTTGGTTCACGTTTCCTACTAAAATTCAAGTGAAAATGGCAAAAGAACAACGATTGTGGATGCTGAAAGCATACGGAAGATTCCGTACAACTGGATATGGTATCGTATTTATCTTTTGAAAGTTCTTGATACAAAATACTGTACCGGATTGTCATGGTCGCAAGAGACTTACATATTACAACTGCTTGCTCTAACGTTAATCTTATCACTCTACCGTTGCGTTTTCCCCGTATCTAGTACAGTGTACAGGGAATAGCGCTAGGCTTCATCGTCATATATAATTGTATCCCCATGTTTCATACTCTCGTCATTTAGTTCCATGCTAGTATTACAACTATATAGGTCACTTGCTTCAGCTGTCGCTTATAATCACAAGAAATCACTAAAGGTGTCGCAATAGAATTTCTGTTAATAATCGAGGGTTCCTGCATTACCTAAGTTAATAATTTCGGGTAATATTGAATTCAAATGGAAAATTTACAGATCTTGTTGTTACCGAGAAACATAAAATCCGCCTGTAAATTATTACAACTACTTTGGCGGTTGTGAATCTTCTCGAGAAGATCCTGCGACAACTCCTCTTTACTCGGAGGATTCTCTTAGTTTTTAGGGCAGTGCAGTAGGTAGCTTTTTGCTGTTCTTTGTGTAAGTTCTTAGCTGAGGGTTTTTACTGTTGTATGAAGACGCTGAGTCGCAGATTGCAACTGAAAATCAAGAAGGGAAAAATGCGGTTAAAGGCAAATGGGAGAATATACAAGGTAAATCTTTCTTGTTTTGGTGTGTTTATGGCTGTATTCAGTTTTCATAGTTGCAGCATAGACAGTTGTATTTACTAGTCCTGTAGCGTTTTGGTTACCAGTGTAGCATCTTATGTAATTGGTTATTTTGCACTGTTTTATGGCGAAACTACAAAACTCAGCAATCGTGTCCAGTATCAGTAATCAGAAGGTCACAAAACCAATACGTTAAATGATACTCCAGCGCTAGTCAGCTTATTATTTCCCTGTAAGTCTAAAACAGTAAAATTTCCCACTGTTGAATCTCCTGCTTAGAAAATGATATTATTCTATTGCATTATACGTCAGTATATCATCACCCGTTATCGTTGTATTTTCCACTACTATTGGCTCCAAGTATTACCATCGCTAGTTGTCTATGAAATTCTACTTCCTTCAGTCCAGTATTCAGTCTATCCAGCTCTTGCTTGTTTTGTGTTGAGTCGATATTAATTAATTCCCCACGACACTCACTACAAGGTATATGATTCCATTATTATCACACTTGAGACGTATTCTACTAACTAATAAATCATATCAAAGAGTCTTTATATTTTATTTTCAATACATTTATAACTAAATTTTCATTGAACCGAGATTAGAAGTTCCTTTCATAACGTACTATACCATATAACATGTTAACGTGCAATATTTGTTGGCGATTGGCGCTAATAGCGCAAGGGCGGTGTAATAAGCCGTGCTTGCTTTGAATACTTTAATTACCCTTGAGTTTTCGATAATCCAGAATTAAAGTGTTTACATTGTTAGCCTTTGATCAAAAAGCTATGTGTTTCTAGACCCTGCAGGCTGGGCATGAATATCATATTTCGTTTGGTCGGTAATTTGGGCTAACGGGTGCCGTAGGTTGCCGACAATTGTTATAAGTAGGGCTACCACACGTCCCATTTTTAACATGATTGTCGCGTTTTCAAGGCCGTGTGCTATGTACAGAAAAGTATGATATGTCGAAAAGTAAATTATAATTCAATGCGATATTTTAATTTCATTTATTCTTGGTGATATTTCAATCCTGCATATTAGTTTTGGACTGTTCAAAATGCATCTAATTAATAGCTATATACTTCTAAATATGAACCAAACTTGAAATGCCGTTTTTTTAAAGCGTCCCGGTTTTTAGTTATGGAAATATGGGAGCCCTATGTATAAATCAATTGTCCCATTTGTAACCACTTTAATGACACCCATATACCCGACTGTATCTTTATTAATTACAGACGACAATACTTTTTCCCTTCGCTTGAGTCTTGAGCAACCTGGTCGTTTACTTATAACGCATGGCAACACTGTGCTTGAAAATTTGCTTCTTGTCGACGCTGGTGATTGGTTGAAAGGAATCTGTAAACTTGATTGTTTGTTGTTGGTTCACAAAGTGAATAAAGCCAGCAGATTGTTTCGTGTTCAGGTAGATATTTATAATTTTCGCCCGTTCAATTTCTCAATGTTAGATACAGTGATACCTAGATACTAAGACCGTGCTATTCCAGTCTACGCAACCCCACAGAAACAAAGTTTCGGATATACGGAGCATCCACCCTTGTAAATCGCGAGTGTCTTAATAAAAGTGAACTCGCAAAAGACTATACAAAAAAATAATTTAATCTAATGAAGATATTTTAGTTGGTTGGTTTGTTGCTGTATTTTGATTTAAAATTGTGTCAGTTCAGAGAAGCAGTTCTCGTGGAAGGTGTAACAGAAACATCATGTGAGGCATGCGTAAATCAGTTGTCAAAGTATTTTCCAGTCAGGATGAAAGACAGCAGTGATGCGTCGGGTGTCGTAAGTTATTAAACTTTCCTAGGGATGGCACAGTAGAGAATCTTTTATTCAAAATCCCAAAATCCGAAAGTAAGTAAGTACAAAACATTATTTTTACGTGAGATCTGAATTTCACCTCCATGTATGAGTGCAACATGACTAGCGTCATTACTTGTAAATTACTTTTAAAATAAAATGTTGAGTTTTCATTTCAAAGAATAAATATATAAGTTTCGTTCCGAAGAAGATGTTATAAGAAGATTTAATTTTTCTCAATTTCGTAGACTGTGAGAATATCTTTGACCACAATTTTCAGTTTGTAATATAGGTCATAGTGATATAAATTACTTGTGATCAGATAAGGTATGAAGTGTTGTGGTGCCTTCATTTCTTTAAATTGCATTTTTTATATAAACGAAGTCCTGAGTGTGGGGCGGACTTGGGCGATTGTCCCCTTGTTCATCCGGCCCCAAGTACGACAATACATAATCTTATTTCAATACAGAATTCCGCAGACATCACTAGTCGTCCGTCTATTTCCCAACTGACATCAGCCATTCTTGGAAATCAAACCAATTCTCTACCGCTCCTCTATCAACATTGTAATTATAATCCATCTAACAATGACCTTGAGAATTTCGTCACCACTTGTTTGACCGATCCAAATTTTCCCGCCTTCGTGGGTCACGTGGAAAAAGCGATCGAAAATATCAAAAGCAATTGCTAATATTGTACCAAGTTACATTCTATGATGAAACTATCGGATCCTCCCTGAAAGAAACGTGCATGGGCATATATTCAAGTGTTATTTTCAATTAATCGCCCGCAAGTAAAATTGAAAATGCGAACAAACCACGAATTGATCGCAAAAAGTTCTCAAATAAAATCAAAAATTCACACGAAAATTATCGACGTAATAGAACAGTTGTTTATATTGAATTACGTCTGGAATATCTTGTAATCAGGTATTACGTAGGGACGTGAAAAAATGATGTTATAGTACTGACGTAACGATACGGAATTGATTTCTTTGTGATTGAAGTGTTTTAGTGATATAAAAAAATGACTATTATTGCTATATATATATATATAAATACACCCTAGATTGCTTATTGCAGGTGTAGAAGAATAAATGATAATCAAGTAGAAGAAGGACCAGTTAAACTTTTCAGTAATGTACTAATTAGCTGCTAGCAATGAACTATCAGCTGTGGTAAAATGAAGTAGGTGTAAGACATCTGATTCAGAGTGAGGCAACCAAATGATAATTAAGTATTAATTAAATCGAAGAAGGAACGGTTGAACTTTTCAGTAATGTACTAACTATCTACAGTAATACAATGCAGTAGCTGTGTGGCTTCTGATCCAGAGTAAGGCAACTGTATTCAAATAATTTGTTACCGCCAGCGGGTGCATAGTGCTATGAATTAATATAATTGTATATTGCAACAGCATACAGAATTATTTTTGCAGTAAAAATGGCGAAATGTTTGAAACCGTATTTCATAATTTTACTGAAACTTCTGATTATTTTGCAATTTCCACTTGAGCAGCCAGATCCATTCTTCCACGTCATCGGCAGAATGCGCGCAGAAGTTCCAGGTTCTGTCGCGAAAATTAAGGGAAAAACAGTGACTGCGACCTGGTTGCAATAAAATGAAATATTTAAATTATCTTCTACGCAAGTTATTAAAATATAAGCAGAGATATTCTGCCTTGCCTGGATAAGCCATTGACAGAAAAGCTATTGTAGGTATATACAGTGCGGACAAATTCTTACAGTGACATTTTCTTTCTGGTGCTCAAAATCTTACGACTGTTATGTGTTGGAATTCTTATTTTTTACATTATAACGGTAATATATATACATGTATGTCAATCTCCAATCTCTAAAGTACCATAGAAGAGTCAAGTTTGATAAATATATATATATAGTACTAGTATTTGCTGAATTTATATTCAGTAAGGACTTGTCGTACTTCGTATTTGATTCGTTCCCGGAAGCCGTTCGAACTCTGAATTGTTCGAGTTCTGAATCACTTATCCCCATTACATTGGGAGCCAACTGATGAGTTTGGCTTGAGGCCAATAAGTAGGTTAATCTTGCACTGGATGTAACACTCCATACGTATAACACCACTTCCGGGTTTACGACAATAAGCTTAATATGGTTTCTAAATCACAAGTATTTCCTTCTTGTTCTCATTGAGCTCTTAAGCATCCAATAATACAGAAACTATAGCTCATGAGTCTCAACCTAAGCCCAGAGAATTGTTTCGATACTGTATATGACCAAGAATGAACCATGTAAATTATCTTGAATAGAATCTAGCCCTCCGCCCCTGCTATTCGTTGTACCTTGTATTTCATTTTTCATACAATCATTGCATTCGTCCAAGTTGATCGTGTGGATCGGTTTTCCGTCGTTTTTATCTTCAAAATAGCTGAGATGATTTTTAATGCAAACGAACCAGCGCTGTTTCCACGATTTGACAGTTCCCCCCTGAAAATTAATGTTGGTACAGTAATTTTTCAAATATAATACTCATTTTTCGCCTTCAAAAGTCGGGCTGTGTATTATATAGACTAGAGCCTTTTTAGCTATCAGGACGTCATAGTTTGGGTTCGTATTATACATGGGTATAGAGATTTTTCAGCTATCAGGACGTCATAGTTGGGTTGCGTATTATATAAAGGAAAGTAACCCAGACAAATTTTACTGTCTGATCGTAAGGAAATAATTTCTCGCCAAAACAGCGTTGCCTGTACATACCTAACAGATAGCAGGTTAAGTCACTACCACGTAGTATACCAACTGTCATTAGCATGCTCTATCATGCAGTATGAATCCATTTTAGAGATAAATGATTTAAGTATTATGCTGGTGTTTTGGTAGGGAAATAGTAGCTATAAGCAACTAACAGATAGCAGGATAACTATACAATGAGTCACTATCATGTGGCATATAAACTAAGCATTGTGGTATTGTTACTACCTGTTTTGTGAGATATCCTGATTTGGTTGCAAACGGCATAGCTCTCATTGTTCCATTCAAACTTTTACTGTTTGCTTCGAGTTTCATTGTAGATTGCATTTTCACTTCATCGAATCTGTGTGAACGATATAGATTGTTAATTTCATGGTCTATGGCAAAGGTGTGCAACCTGCGACCCACGGGAATTTGAATACAATACAGCAAGTAGCAGGAATTCAGTGCCACAGTGCGGGATGCTCTGGAACGTGAGGGATTACTGTATTGCCATATTTTGTCTTTTCCCTTATAAGGTTGCCTATACCTAATGCTATAGTCACTGACCCAAGATAATAATGGAGTGTTGACTGTATTGTCATTACTAATTATGTATCTTTGGATAATATGCATCAGGATTTTAAAGCTCTGTAAAATACAGATGATCAGTAAGAATACCATATGTCACTCTTGTAAATTAAATGTTCTCGCCACGCAAGCCTTATATAAATATTTGTCCGGGATACTGAAACTACTGTCCAACTGCGGAATAACATTGTAGCAAGAGCAGTGAATGCTGACTTGCGTTATTGTCGGGTGATTTTATGTATCATTTTGAACAACAAATATGCACATGTAACATCCTGTTAATACTCTACTGTTCCTGACTGTACGACAGACAGGTGCGCTCATGTGAGCGCATAATAATCCAGAGGTCAAAAGGTAATATACACAGTCGCTATATTATCACTAAGAATATTGTCCGTAGTTGTCAACAGCCCAAATTAACTCAACCCTGACATCATACTTACATCTCTGGTTCCTCTACAAAACGTGGATATGGGTATTTGAGCGTGACGAGTGTACCGAGCTCGAAATTCAGCGATAAATTACCGGCATTGCTGCATAGGATCGGTTGATTTCCGAAGTGTTTCATTAGTTCGTCGAACGAATCAAACGGAGTGTCACCAAACACGTACATATCATCTTCCTGCAGTTCCTGTAAATCAATTCATTGTTAATACTTATACTCCAAGCACTATAAATAGCGTATTTATTCGATGGTAAGCCGCGGCTTATATTGTTTTTTCATCATTTCGTGGATGGCTTACAATCAGGGGCGGCATACATTGTTTCCCTTCCATACCAAAGTTTGGCGTCGGGTTCTTCTGTTATCTCATAAATAAAGGAGAAACTGTGTGTGTGTTAAGATATTTGTTCGCACTCCAAGGGTTCTTGACTAGGTGCTCTGGAAACAATTCCCGCTTTTTTAAGAGATCCCCTTATTCCCGTATTTCTTACCAGTTTAAAATGTTTCACTTCGTCTTTTCCTCTTGCACTGATACAGTAAATGTTCTTGGATTGATCGTATACTCTGACGAGATAACTCCCTTCAACTCCCCCAGTCATGAGCAAAGCTACGGTATTATGAGTCGACATATCCCCATGAAACCATTCCAGTTGTTCCAACCTTGATATTTCTATCTCTGCGTCTCCGTTTCTCTTGCTCATACTCTCCCTCTTGTTGATGCTCATGTTCTTGCTCGTATTTCCGACGTTTGATTGTTGGTAATGTAAATTTATTCGTGCGGTGGTCACGTTCGTATCTAATTTTAACCAGTCCTGAAAACTATCTAAATAAAAATGAATGTTTGTTAGTGTGTTTGCCCTGTATGCGGATAAATATCACAATACAGAAATTCCTCACTTAACGACAAGCAGGTTTAACGGTCCGTCGCACTTACGGCCGACACTGCAACTCACATGCGACACATGCGTGTACAGTAATAAGTTTGAGATTATCCAGCGCTGAAATATCAGCTCTTTCTGAATAAAAATGATTATGCAATACACCGAGAACAGATAGACTATTAAAAACGCTCTGCTAAACGTCAGGGATATTTACGAAATTTCGCCAGGACCAGATATATACCAGAATAATGCATGAACATGAAAACTCAGGCCCTAAGACTCTGTGGTCAGGTCACTAATAACTGCTGGCGACTAGATATCTGTGTGAATGGTATCTACCTCTACTTCGTTCACAGTGTTACAATCTTTTACTGGTTATAGACTTGAACTAAAAACACACCTCAAAATTTCAATGGGTCGACATTTACGGTAATACATGTTTTAGACACTGTATATATTTTATCTAACTCATTTCAACAGTGTGTTATATAACTTCAATCAATCTTTCATATGCTTTATGCTGTGTAGTTAGTTCACTACATTTCCTGTACTGCATCGTTCTGTGTTATTTTAATGCTCGAATATACGTTGGCGTTGTTGCTATCTGCACTAGTTTGTTGACTCCCCCGCGTTACAATGCTGTTAATTAAGGTAGAGGCAGTTAATTTGTAAGGTCAGTATTTCTCCACAGAATTCTTAATGTTATCAGTTCTTTGAAACAGTAATCCTTTGCTAAGTCGTAATTTGCTTTTAAAAGTATCCATGTTAACTCTCTAGTACTGTACAGTACAATATTTGTGTA
>QRAM01000300.1:105764-115949 GCA_013436055.1 Halocynthia roretzi
ATTTACCGCTTTAAGCTCGACTTTTACCTACTATGTCTACGGTCATCTTCTTTTATTCAAAAACATTAATCCTCAAGCTCCATGTCCTAATCCATTGTACTTACGACTCGACTTGAGACTTGTACTTGAAGACATACCACTCGACTCGAACGACTTCAATAGAATTGTGGTTTTTGTGCGGGTAGTAATTTTCTTGCCGACATTCCGTCTCCGACTCCGGTGCGTCATGGTTGTTATTACTCGTTCTTTCTGTGGTTTACAGACCACCCAAGATAAGACTCCTCGTAAGAGTGAGAGTGAGAGGAAAGAGTAGCAAGGTACTAATAGCATGAGGATAAGATTTTTCACTCATTCTATTTTTATTGTACGGTATAAAAACTTTTAGACAAGTGAAAATAGCGAAACAGTTTACATTGATGAAAAAGAGGTGTGCTGAATCGTTAGCGGCTTGCTTAGAAATCCTTTCGCTGCGCAAATGTTTACAAGTATTATTTCACCCTTATCGCGGTAAAAATCGTCCCGTAAACCTCACAAATCACTACGTAATTTCCGTGTGAGGAGGTAAACCTTTATGTAGACCGGAGGGTACAAATAGTTGCTCTTGCCTAGGGCGCGAAGTTGCCTGGCACTTGTCCTGCCCAAACCATACCATAATACATGAAGAGCTGCCGTCGTTGGTATGGGTAGGATGATGATCAGCTGCATTCAGTGCAGGATCAGCTCATTCCCGCTAGGTGTCAGCTTTAAATACTTTCATTACCCTCTGACAAACTTTTCCCATCTGCTATTAAATGAAAAGATAGGACTTGTAGTTCCTCCATTCTATTTTTCACGAGTCGATACTGTCACTGTCAGTTTTGACACTTGTCATGTTGGTGTGTGTGGCATTGTGTTAGCAGTGTGGAATTATATAGAGTTTCGGAATGCAATTTTCTATTCTGTTTTTAATTTCGTAGAATTTGAATGTTCCAGGAAGAACGTGATAAGTATCGTTACTGATAATATCGCTTCTCCACGCTTGGAAAATAATTGCATGACAACTAATATGTAGAACCTTCCCTTTCACCTTACTATATATGTGAGTTCTTGTTCTTATCTCTTGTCAATCAAAAGTGTTCATTTACGTTATGTTTGTATAGGCAACAGATAGCAGCGACGAAACTGCGCGGTTTGCTACTTTGGTCGGGTCTTAGAGGTGAACGGTTAGGTTCTATAGAGGGTAATTGGTGTGGAGTTCAATTCTAGATCATGCGAATGAATCAAAATACATATCATTTCATTTCCTATACACATGCAACAACGAATATAATATGTCACGTAGCGCTGTTTAGATCCCTTCTCACACCGACTATGTAGCAATAAGCACTGGTTATCTTAGTAATAGAAAACGTTCAACTGCAGATGGATTTCGGCTTCAAATTTACTTTACAAATTAAACTACAAAATTCAAGATAAATCTAATCGATAATAAGTCAGTCAAAGTCCAACTAATATAATATTTCGAAGAAAATTCGGAGGAATGCGAGTTACCATTCATTTTAGTTCATTGGTTTAGTTGTCGTGTGATTTATTTTCTATGTTGAGGGCCCCGAACCGGAAGCGCCCTTCCCCCCAAGGTCTAAAAACGTCCCTGCATAAATCAACATATTTCATGACGTCATAGCACCGGAACCACCAGTCATTCGTAAAGGTGTTCGTCATCCGGTCGATAAGTTCTTTTAACGATTAATCTTTTTCACTCCTGTTTACCTACCGAGGGCTCTTTGAAAGATGAAATCGATTGCTCACACATAAGACAAACCTCTCAGACATTTTTTCTGTCTTTTATCCTCGAAACGAAAGCCCCAGGGTTATTCTAGCCGCCATATTCCATCTCCTAAACTAAGAAAGGATCGTCTTAGGGAAGGTACCGACAACGCTGGTGAGTATGTTGCGAGACTGATTTATATTAGTTGTAGATCAATTATTACTTACGCAATCATGATGAAATTCACAGACAACATCTCTAATATCATAATCAACATTCTGTGATAATTTCAAGTAAATCAGATAGGATTATTCGGAGTGATTGAAGCTTAAAAGTTGCTTCGAGCTCGCTACATGGATGGGACAGTCTGGGAGAAGGTATCGTAATACTTACCTATTTTCATCGAGGTTACAATTTTCTCAATATTTTTTTATGTCAAACGTTTGTATAAGCCTCAAAGAAGCATATCATTGCAATCTTGGAGGGGATAAAACACAAAATATGAAGTTTAAATTGAAGTGAAAAATGTCACTATTCCCTGTTAGTGGGCGTTATCAGTATGTGCTGACTTTACGCTGGTTAGGCAGAGCTCTGTGTGTGATCATTTTGAAGGAAGAAACGGCTTAGAGAGAGAGAAGAGAAGGGAGCGAGGCGAGTTTCGAGCATGGTATAATGGTATGTCAATAAAGAGAAAAAGTAGATGTTTTCTGGGTGGTCCAATACTAGCGTGAGAGCTCTTACTGAATGTTCAGCACTATATGAACATTTGATACCGAGTCGCTGTTTGTACTGAGCAGTAGAGAAATCTGTTTTCACTCATTTTAGATACAGCGTTGCAAGCTTGAGGTTCTCTGTGTAGCGTTCAGATCTAGATTAAGCGAATGAATTAAATATCATTTCTTTTCCTATACACATGCAATGACGGATATAATATTATGTCGCATAGCGCTGTACAGATATCTTATTACAATGACTATGAAGCAATAAGCACTGGTTATCTTAGTAATAAAAAATATTTAATTGCTCTTAGGTTTCGACCATAATTGGCTTTCATAATATACTACCAAATTCAAGATGAAGTCTAAGCAGATATACAGATCTGGAGTCAGACTGCGCTGGCACATAAAGAGGCAAGAAAGGGGAATGAATAATAATAACTTATTAAACGAAGAACATATTGAACTACTAACAACTTGTACGGTTCACTTCGATCTGTAGATTTAAAATCTTGTTATTAGCTGAATTGATTCTACCAGAGAAAATCTTGAGTGCTAGTTTCAGTTATGCTTAACTGACTACTAAGGTAACCGGTGCTTATTGCTACATAGTCAGTGTAAGAAGGGATCTAAACAGCGCTATGCGATACATTATATTTGATGTTACATGTGTATAGGAAATGACATGATAAGTACTTTCCTTTTCAAATTATGACTATTTTACTACCTAATCTCACTAAGTTTGTAAGTATTTATAAATACAGGAACTGTGGCTTATGGGCCTGAACCAAATCCTGTTTCGATGCTGTATATTCCATGAATAAAATGTGTAAATTATTTTGCATTGCATCAGCATGATCTCCTAGCCGAGTTTCAGTAACTCATTCGTAGTTTTGGAAAGTAGTAAATTATTTTTTTTACAAATTTTTTCAAGATTTTGACCAAAATGTTCAAGTATATTTCATCATAAATATTAGTTAATATTCAATTTTGGGAAGAAACATCTTCTTCGTTATTCTGAGTGTCTCCTGGTTTTGTAAATGCCAACATCAAGCTGTTTTCATCCTGTCTCCAGAAATCATTTGATTCCTTCAGTCATGTCACGAGCATCGCCGCCTCCTGGTCTGGATGCAATTTATCAAGCTTGCAAGAAGATTTATCCGGATCAGCCGAATCCTCTCCAAGTGACGGCAGTCATGAAATATTGGTAAGATGATATTTAGGGTTTGCAAATGGAGTTGGTTGTACACAACTATCTCATAGCAGGAGATCTATACGAGGAGTCCCAACATGCAGTATGCGTCAATTTCATGCCACTTTTTGTGTTCAATGATCTTTTATGTTGCTTATATAAGTAATGGTTGCTGCAGATCATGTATCATTGAATTGACCTTGCTCAAGGGCATCATAAACTGCTCGGATTACGAAATATCATTTACACTTAAATAGTTTTTTACAGTGTCTCGGTTTCAGTTCAGAAAATTGTCAAAAAATCGATTTTAAACAAAATTATTCCAGAATTTGAAATCCTAAATTAGCAGTCGTTAAGTGAGGAATAGGGCATTCCATCCTAGACATTGAATGATTCATTCAATGATGTCATATATGCTAAAAAACATACTTTGGTTCGTTAAAATTTTGCAGATGTTTCTGGTGTTATGTGATACACTTACTGTTACGTAATAATGCCCGTATGGACTAATTTTCGCTGTAATGAGTTTATTAGTAGAGGTAATGTTTTTCATGTGGTTTAGAATTGTACTTGTGTAGTGGTAAGTGACTGTCTGTCTGCTACATTGCGCTATCTTTATACGCTTGGTGTTTGAAGCGTAGGTCAATGATATAAATAGCCTGAAATAGCGAAGGTCGATGGTTCACAGCCAATAAAGCCTAATCCGGCAGTGTTCATGGTGCTTGGTAGTGCTTCACCCATTTGTGCTTGAGTGTTAGTAACTGTGTGAGAAGGTTTGAGCTTGTGGGGAAACAACTCAACGTATAATTATTGTACTCGGTCTCTTCTCTCTTGGAGATGAGGATGTGGATTAAAATAACATGAACCACAACCAGTAAAAGGATTATCTCGGATATGTAGCTAGACTCTAATAAAACCGTTCTTTTTGACAAGAATAGTTGTCTACCACCCACAGAGAATACTTGCTTTATTGCTAGTATTATATTCGTTCATTTTCAAAATCAGAAATATTGACCTAGATATACATGTACCTTGCTTACCTTCAATTTCCAGATGATTAGAGACAGTTAATCCAGGTATTCGGTTTACCATGCGCCTACGTTTTGCTGTCAATTTTCTCAGTGAGTACGACCTGTCGTCTTGTAGGCTAAATATAAAAGTGTAGCTAACTACACGATATGTTTCTTTGCACAATGTTCATTATGGAATAGATATGAAAAGGGGAGTATGACAAGTTATATTTTTGACTGTTGATAGAAATTCATGGGAAAGTAACTGTCTGTATTTTACCACAAAAAACATACACATGTCAATTTGATATGATCAAGTAATAAATAACCTATTACAGGATTGTATGATAATGATGTCTCAAGGTTACACAGCAATATGTTCTATATGTTGTTGGCTTGTTTTTCGCTATAGAAACCCGAATGGTTTGAACTAAATTTGGACTCTTTAAGTTTAGTAAAATGGGTTCTAATTAGTGTCTGGTAACGGATTAATTCCCTTTCCATTATTTCAAATGGGGATGATTGATTCGGACCTCGAACAATTCAGAGTTCGAACGGCCTTGTGGAACGGATTAAGTACGATGTACTTAAGAATTACTGTATATACACATTGTAAATAGTATATTCTTCAGTTTGAGTAAAATTTCTTCCAAACTTCTTTCCCGTACCACTAACAAGTTCCATACAATTACTATTCCAATTCTGTTATTGGAATGCTGGATCTCTCTGATGATCATTACCATTTCATTATTCTGTATTTCAGGTTAGGAGGACCTGACCCTCTCGACTACATATCAATGTATTACAATAAGGGAAATAAAGAAGTTCCTGAACACTGGCACTACGTCACGCTTGGATTCTCAGATCTCCATGGAGACGGAAGAGTTCACCCGTAAATTTTTAATTTTATCTTTAGTTAAAAAATGATTTGATGAAACTTTTTTATAAAAGTGCTCGCTACTGCTAAGTCATTTTCTCACCCTTGGACTAGTTTTTATACAAAAAAGAACTTCAGTTTCGATGCGACATTACAATATTTTTCCTTTCTGCAGAACAGCTTCTTCATCATTAGCCCCGTCCGGGTTCGGTTTTGAACTAACAATGAGACTTAAAAGAGAAGCGGGTGAAACGGGACCCCCAACATGGCCTGCGGAATTACTCCAAGCACTTGCAAGATATGTTTTTCAATCAGGTAATTTATATTTCACTAGCAGAGAAACCCAGCGCTTAGCCAGTAAACTTTTGAAGTATGTAGGGAGCATTACAGCAGTCTTGAGGCATGCCCATGCTCTTAGCCAGCGCTAAAGTCACCACAACAGATTTGGTTCAAATTGGTTCAACTGTTTGGTTTATGCATAGCGGAATGAGCACACATTCACTTATCAATATTTTTATCAATATAATATGATACTAAAAGATGACGGATTAATTCACTTTCCATTTTATCTCGTGGGAAATATTGATTCTGACTTTGAACAATTTACAGTTCTAACGACCTCCTGGAATGGATTAGGTTTGAAGTATCACTGCGTATATACATATGAGAGCTGTTAATGACTTACCAGAGCAACTATATCACTGCATATATGTTATTTTTATTATTTTCCTATACAGAGAATGCATTATTTAGTGGAGATCATGTCTCATGGCATTCTCCTCTTGATAACAGTGATTCAAGGATTAATCATATGGTGATGACAGAAGATTCACAGATGCAAGCAATTAAAACATCACTTGGAAACGTCTCATTTATACAGGTACGAAATTATTTGCTGCAAAATTCACTAAATCTTCCGAAAGATAATATTCGGTAACTCCCTGTTATACCTTACCGAGACGCACACGCAGAATGGAAAATACTTTATTTATTTGCCTCTCTTCGGACACACAGACACACACAGGAATGCCTTTTTCTCATCATATATTTTTATTCAGGTTGTTGGAGTTTGTTCTGAGGAATTACAAGCAGCTCAACAATGGAATGGTCCCGGTGTAATTGAATTACTGAAAACTGTTCCTGTGTAAGTAACAATGACAAAGCTTTTCTCTTCTAGGTTTCATTGAGTATCTAATGTGGGCTTTTTGGCATTCAGCTACCAATTTTAGGAATCACATCCCCACTTGTAGAGGCGAATGAGAAATTGTTGTGCTATGTGCTCAATCATGTACGTGTATGTAACTCTTCAGCATATCATATGCATTCACCACTGATTACAAAAATACAATTGCGGTTTTAAAATTTCAAGTGTTAACTAATCAATACATGCAAATGTGCAGTTGCCAGGCGCTAAGTTAAAATTTTAGGATTTACAAAATTGCATCCATATTTTCCAAATTTGAAAATCCGACGTTCGACAGTACCAGGAAGAACCGTTCAATTACTATTTCCTAAATAATTAGATATTACAATTTAATAATATTTCCTGTTATTATTTTCAGTGCTGGAGGTTCATGGCTTGTGACTGATATGAGGAGAGGAGAAACAATATTTGAAATCAATCCAGAACTTCAGGAACAAGTCGAGCTTGGTATTAAAACGAACGGTTCGAATTTGAGCGGAGTCAGTGCGAGATGCGTGTGGATTGACACCAGTGGGCAGCAGAGTGATGAACATTCCCCTCCGAAATTATCGCAAGAAGGTTGCGAAATTTTTGTTTATATCACTCACTTGATACAACATATATTTCTTGTGTTCACCAAGCACGCTGAGGAAGGGGATAGCAGTGGCAATTGCCCCAGTGCTTGGGCACATCCAGGAGGGAAGGGGCTGTGGCGACCCAAGATCCCTTAAAATATATTTAATAGATAAAATACTTTTATCCTTTTAACACTCGAAAGTCGACAATCAAAAAATTCTAAATTAATTGTAAAAAATTACTTATATTTTCCTGTTGGAAAACTTAAGAATGAACACAAGAAAATACCCAGGGCAGCTAAATGTTCTGGAGCTGCCTTCATTCACTACGTCCCTATGATAAATTACCAATATCAGGTTTATATGGATTATCTGGTTATAGAAATATGTGTGCGTGAAAAATTCTATAATTTTTTGTATAAAAACGAGAATTTTGGTTAAATTTCGTTCCCCGTTCCTCGTTACGTTTCGAGCCCTGTGCGACTAGGCCTGTTTATTTAGATTAATTTTAATTTTTACATTTCTTAATTTAGTGTCCAATCAAATCAAGGATGCGTTACTTCAAGGCCTTGAAAAATCAAAACATCATAGCGTGACTGAAGATGAATACGAAGTTGGAAATGAACAAAGAAATAGCGAAGAAACTGTCAATCAAGTAATTCCACATGAACTCATTTGCACTCGAACAATCGAATCAATCCACATGAAATTTAATCTCGAAGCTGCTTCATTGCTGCCACTTGCGTGCAGGTATGTGATGTCGTAATTTTTTCGTTTCAAAAGCCAGGGATACAGAACTGAACGCTGCACAGTATATGTTTTGATTTTGTGACTGTTCATGTTTCTTCATTTAATTACTTATTTTATCAGAGGACGAGTTTTACACGGTCGACATTTCACTTTCAAAAGCGTCAACGGAGATTTAGCAATAACGCTCGTTGCTACTGGTAAGTTGTCTCTTGCTCATTGAATTTGTAAGCATCAAATAATACAGAAACTGTAGCTCATGAGCTTCAACCTAAACCCAGAGAAGTGTTTCGATACTGTATATGACCAAAAATGAACCCTGTGAACTATTCTGTATAAAAAATAATGAATAATGAATAAATAACCTAAATAATCACGCAAATTTGTTGGTGTGTAACACATGTGTAAGTGAAGAAGTAACCTCCGACCCAGATTTCAATATTTCACTTTGTGTCCGTAGGAGTCGAAGGAGCGTTCGTTAATGAGGAGTCTCCGTTCGCAGCTCGTGGACTCTGGCTGCAAGTTTTAATCACGGAGGATTTTGCACAGGAATTACTGAAAGACCTTGATGAGCTTTCAATTCCACAAAATGTAAGAAATATTTTCATGACAATTCTTTGAGGTAGCACACCTTTGTCTGTCATTCACGGTCACTCTGCAAACCCCACCCTCCAGTTTAAGAACCACTGCTCTATTTCACACATTTCAATTACACAGATTGAATTACCAAAGCACTACAACTGGCCGGAACGTAACGTTCGTATCTCAGTCCTGCAAGATGAAGTATTCGATTCTCCTTTGTCATTCTCTCAAATGACGTCATGACGACATGACGATATGGCACTAATGGCATCAATGGCTCATACGACAGTGCGGGTGATGGTTTCTTCAATTTTCAAGAATTATATTTTTTTTACTTTTTTTTACTAATTTTTTTCATTAAATTTAAATCGAGATTCGAATATCTAAAAAATCAACTTTGACTATTGTATTATAGACCGTAGTGATATTTAATTACTGGTGATCAGATAAGGTATGAAGTATTGTGATGCCTTTATTTTTTAAATTACATTTTTTTTTTAAAAAGAAAGTTCTTTGTCTGGGGGTCCAAGGCTATTGACCACCGCCTCAAGAGGTTTAGGTTGACCTCTAAGAGAGCAGGGGACAGTCAAAGGGGTCAATAAATATATGAGGAGTACTAGAATGCATTCGATGGCGATTTAACTATTGTGGATGTTGGATCACAATGCTTTGTAATTCAGGATATTTTTTACCTGGTTGTTCTAGGTGTCAAGGCAGAGTTTTTTTTTATCCAAACACAGAAAATATTGAGGCGTATTTTGATTCATCTTTTCTCCTTATGACTCACTTGACTACCCTACAAATTCTGGTCCAGTGGTTCTTAACCTTTTTCTTCCAGCCCCTTCTGACATTTGGTTTGCTTGGGCTAGCGCCCCCCTAAACCTATGCTATACTGACCTTAGTGAGATTTTGCTAAGGTAAGAATATCAGTTTCAATATTTGACAAACAGAACATCGAGTCTCTCCTATCACATATTTGTAATCTACTTCGCGGCTTGTATTTATTTCCTATGCTGAATCATTTCTAGACCACGGATAGAGATTGCAGTAATTTTATTACTCGCAAAGATGGGGATATTTATGTAAACACCCAGTGCCCTCTCAAGTTAAGAAAACACTGGTCTAGAAGGATCGCTTTGAAGAAGTTCGAATAGAAGCTCCCATCATTATCATCATATCATTTCTTCTGGTCCAATCAAGTTGAAAATAATAGAAAACTTATCATCACAGGACAGCATAGGCGTACGAGCAGTGGGGAGGTTTCCCCTCTCCCAAAAATCAGGTGATTATCAAGCGAGCGCAAAGCACATAACTTCGTTGTCTATTTCTGCCTCTGCGCAGTCTGATTTTCACATCTGATTAGATTTCATCTTGAATTTAGTAGTTTTTTTATTATTTATTATAATAAGCTAATTCCTAGACGAAAACCAACTGTAAAATATACTTTACTATTTAACATTTTCTGCTACTGAAATAACTAATACTCACTGCTACATAGTCGTTGTGAGAAGGAATCTAAACAGTGATATGTGACATATTATATTCGTTGTTACATG
>QRAM01000301.1:0-40146 GCA_013436055.1 Halocynthia roretzi
CTTCAAAATACATTGTAAAGTGAATACATATTGCGCAAATATACTCCGAGGCTAACAAACAACATCTTCGAAATACATTGTAAAGTGAATACATTGCGGAAATATTCTCAGAAGCTATCAAACCACATTTTCGAAATACGAATACATTGCGCAAATATACTCCGAGGCAAACAAACTACATCTTGCAAATATGCTCAGAAGCTATCAAACTACATTTTCAAAATACGAATACATTGCGCAAATATACTCCGAGGCTAACAAACAACATCTTCGAAATACATTGTAAATTGAATATCAAACTACATTCGTACGTATCCAAGAGGCGACTACATTATCACATATATACACAAGGTACTCATCATGTATATGTATAAAGCAGAAACGTATCTCATTCGGATGACGGTTGATAATATACGAGTTCCATGTACAGGCAGTGTGCTAAATGTCTAGAATAAAGGCTTACTAAACTTCATACTACATATTATCCTTTAAAATGTAAACAAATTTAAAGTATAGCAGCTTTACTCTCCCACTATCACATTGATCTACTATTTTTCTCTGAATTTCAACCTCACTCTCTTCAGAGTTCCAGCTAGACAACTAGATAATAAAGCACATGTAAATGATAAGACCAATTCAAAAAGAAAAAGGGGAGATCGGAAGAAAGCCTTTAAGGCGAGAAGGTCGATAAAAGGACCTTAGATAACGTTATAATAAATAATATAACGTTTATAATATCGAACACAATTCTTACTGCTGTGCTAAATGTTTAGAATAAAGGCTTACTAAACTTCATAATACATATTATCCTTTAAAATGTAAACAAATTTAAAGTATAGCAGCTTTACTGTCTTACTATGACATTGATCTACTATTTTTCTCAATTTTCAACCAGAGCTAGGTGACTAGATACTAAAGCACAGCTATAAGACCAATAGATAACGTTATAATAAATAATATAACGTTTATAATATCGAACATAATTCTTACTGTTGTGCTAAATGTTTAGAATAAAGGCTTACTAAACTTCAAAATCCATATTATCCTTTAAAATTTAAACAAATTTAAAGTATAGCAGCTTTACTCTCCCACTATCACATTGATCTACTATTTTTCTCTGAATTTCAACCTCACTCTCTTCAGAGTTCCGGCTAGGCAACTAGATAATAAAGCACATGTAAATGATAAGACTAATTCAAAAAGAAAAAGGGGAGATCGGAAGAAAGCCTTTAAGGCGAGGAGGTCGATAAAAGGACCTTAGATAACGTTATAATAAATAAACCAAGGAAAAAGCTAACCGTAAAAAAGGCAAACGTTATCTGATTACAAAGGAAATGACTTGGTAATGAAATTATGACGTGGCGTTACATGTTCATGTAAGGTTTTATAGGTTAGCGTGGGGGTAATGTTTACTTACCGCCGTACTCTGCCGTGTAAACACTACAAATACGTCGGTTAAACGATGCTAATAAGTAAGGTATAAATCAATCACACATTTGATTTCTGTATTCTTCAGTTATATTATAGGTTTATATCTTTTCACACTTTTGACGGCTCATTGACAGTAAATAATGGAACTAGCACTTATATAATCAAATGAGAAAGCTTATGATGGGTACGGAAGTACAAACTAAATAATATTTCATTTCGATATATAAACGGTTGATTAGTAATTACTGGTACAATGCCTAAATTGTTAGCCCATATGTTGAAATAGTGCTGAAGAGCAGGGCTTCCCAAACTGGGGTCGCGAGAAGAGTTTCAGGGGTCGCAAAGAGTACACCAATTTCACTCAAAGTACTACATCTATATAAATTGTACTTTTTCTGACTTTCGAAACGCAATTATTAAAACTAGTGCAAATCATAAATCTTAACTGAGTTGTAAACTTTACATAAACACCATTATAGTGGGACTTTGTTACATAGTTAAACGCGTACCAGTAACTGTATTGAGACCAGCATTAACGAACATTGAGCCACGGTTCAAATTGCTATGCAACGAAAAGCAGTCACAACCATCACACTGAATAATTCAGTAGTGTTAATTTGAATAAATGTTTGTTTGTTGTTTGTTCTCGATCGCTAGAAGTTAAGATTTTACTTTTTCAATAAACTATCTAAAATGCATATTCTGAACTGTTCATCACTGTCAGACATCAAGGGTCGTGGAAAATTTTAATAAATTGAAAGGGGCCGCTAGCAAAAAAGTTTGGGAAGCCCTGTTGTTGAGGTTAACGTTGCGGCTTCTCGTTCTTAGTCTGTATTGTTAATTATAATACTTTGTCGTGTAACTACTACGAAATACACTCCCGCTTACAAGGGAGGACGCTCCGTGGTATATTATCCTTGTCCAGAAGTACGTAAAAACAAATGTAATACTTTGGGTAAATGATGCTTCTTAGCAAAGTAAAAAATCAATCACACAAGTAATTGTGCCGGTATGCTCTGTTTTATTACAAGGTTGTACTACCAAACACAAATTTTGGTATTTACAATCTACTTCTCAGCAAGTATTAAAATCACAATCGTATTATTACAATGTTGTCAACAAACATTAAAATCACCAAGTCAACATTACAATGGTACTTACAAGCATTCAAATCTCCAACTCTCCTCCCTCTAACATTAAAATCACCATCATATGCATGAAACGCTATACAGTATTTTTACACTCGTTATCGTTGTATTCTCCACTACACTATTATTGCCACCTGGCGTTTATCAGTATGTTATTATTCGATAATGTTGCATACCGTATTTATTCGATTGTAAGCCGCCCTTCATTGTAAACCGCACTTGAATATAGGGTAGCCTACCTAAGCTTGCTCTCAGGCCGCGACGGGAGTTCTGCATAATTGTGCACGATTCTAGTTTGTAATCAAAATCCGTTTAGTATAAACTGGATTATTGTAATTCAAGATCAGTTACTACGGTAATCAAAATTCGGTATGCTCCCCAACAGTATTTCAACTGTTTATTCTCTAACGGGGACTTATCACTTCTGAGGTAAGTTCTTCAAGCCTAGATTTCTTGTTGATATAAGCATATAGTTTCTTCCCAACATGATGGATTACTGAACTATAAAAATGTATGGATAATGAAAGGATAATGAAAAATATAATACATGAAATCCAACATCTGAAATATGGTATTATGTACTACCCCGGCGCCCTGCCTTACAAACAAAAAACGCTCAAGGCCGTTCTGTAGTCGATTTGTTCGTCCATTAAAAGTATGTTTAATTGCAGCTGGGTTTCGGCCTTCCATAATAAACTACAATATTCAAAATAAAGTTTAATCAGTTATACAGATATGAATCAAAATTGCACAGGAAAATAAAAAGGAAAGGAAGGGCAAAGAAATACAATCACTTATCAGCATATAACGGAGCACATAGGCGGATAAAAATATATCCAGTTCACCTCACTATTTCTAATGAGAAGAATTTGGGAAATACTTTTGTTCATATGGCATGATTTCCATTTCAATTTTCTATATTGAATACTGTGAATATTTTGAGTAGACACTTCATAATTTTAAGACTTAAGCACTGAAACGTAGTCAGTAAATCAATTCACAAAAATCTCAACTACAACACACGAGAATAATTACAATAGTACTAAATCACCAAGTGATCTACTAGATATCAAAAGATACTTCTACCAGTATCAAAAACATCGACATGAGCCACCGCATAGATATTTCCAATACAAGGCAAATAAACCTGTCTAAAATATGTTAAGATACAACAAGCACACAGGGGTCAATTTCAATATAATTCTGTTTATCACTGGACTAGATACTATACAAAAGGTACCACAGTAAAAATTGAACCACTACAAGAAGCAGAAGACCCAAATGATTCATTCAAATCTTCACATTGGAAAAAGTCAACCAAAAAACAAATGAACAATCAAGACACCAACAACAGACAACACAAGACAATAGGGATAAAACCAGATAAGTTCATATACACAGCATCAGTTGAATTACTGAATGCAAATACCAATTTTCTTTCCAGAATTCTACTTCCAGCTATCTGTCTAAAAACACTTATTATTCCTACTGTACCAGAAGGTAAAAACTATGACGACCACGATTGATCATTGAATCAGCTGATAAAAATGGTTGAGGTCAACTATAAATCATCAAGATAATTACTAAGTCCATCTGTCATACAAGTCCATTAGGTAAACTGAATTCTCTGGCAAGCATAATTTCATAGCACTACTACAACAGTCCAAAAAAACAATGAATGCCAACAAGAAATCTTGGATCCAAAATAAACTTCATATGTATAAAATTGAGTCCATCTGTCTATCCAATACAAGTATTATACCATACAAGTCAATTAGGTAAACTGAATTCTCTGCCAAGCATAGTTTCATAGCACTACTGCAACAATCCAAAAAAACAATGAATGCCAACAAGAAATCTTAGATCCAAAATAAAGTTTATCTGTATAAAATTGAGTCCATCTGTCTATACAATACAAGTATAATACCATACAAGTCCATTAAGGTAAACTGAATTCTCTGCCAAGCATAATTTCATAGCACTACTACAACAGTCCAAAAAAATACAATGAATGCCAACAAGAAATCTTGGATCCAAAATAAACTTCATATGTATAAAATTGAGTCCATCTGTCTATCCAATACAAGAATAATACTATACAAGTCCATTAAGGTAAACTGAGTTCCGTACAAAGTATAATTTCATAGCACTATTACAACTCAAAAAACATTGAATACCGACCGACTTCAGACACTACAGGATCCAAAATAAACTTTATCTATATAAAACTATGTCCACCTGTCTATAAAATACAAGTCCAATATAGTAAACTGGAGTATCACAACAGCAAATTAGAGAATCACAAATAATGCTTTTGAAACTAGGAAATACTGACAACGCACCATAGTATATGCCGACTGAGAGGGGAGAAACTTCTCGCAACAGCATCAACACCACCAAAAAAACGCAACAATTTCGTACTGGGATCAGGAATCAACAGAAATGTTCAGCTGGAAATAACAGAATATACAATATATATAATACATACAGTGTTTGAGTTGCGCACCACAAATACCAGCAACGACTGATCAAACGTTGGAAAGACCAAGCACTACCCAGACAACAGATTAAAAACCACCACTACAATCCAATTAATGCTATCAAGTCAAGAGAAATCAAAAGCAGCTATGATGCATATCCAACTGTCCAATATAAGGCATAGTTACACTTCACTACATTGTAACCATTCTATAACACAATGACAGTAATTAGTGTTCAAGTTGAAGATAGTATGACAAGTCACAAACACCACAGCCTGGAAGAATATGTGGAATATAAGTACAAAGTATATCCTAATAACTAGAACAGATGAAAAACCACTAAGATTCAAACTAATCTATTGATAATGAAATTCATGCTAATGGAACAGAAGGTATATCTAGTACAATGTGGATATTGAGTATTAGTAAGTTGACTATCAATAATCAGGGATCAAGGTACATAACATCTTTTGACTACGATTCCCCAATCATTAATTCCGAGGGCTCCGTTAAACCTTGTTCTTAGTCTAATTCTTCTATTAATTAAAAACACACATATAATGCATCACTCTTAACATAAATCATGCTACTTTATAAAATGCTATCCTGATTAGGTTGGATATAACGGTTATAGCTATACCATTGTGACTGTGGCAATTAAAAAGGACCCTACTACGACTACAATATTCGGAATAAAAGACCGTGACTGCTGAGACTAATATTTGCCAGCTGCGTTAAGCGGAGTACGAGTGCTGACTGAAGTGTGACGTTGTAGTTTGGGAATAGGCTTTTTGCTGCTTTGTATCCTAATGAAAGATGTGGAGAAGCATAACGAGGTATCGAAATCTGAAAAAGGGAAAGGCTGAAATTTATTTTTGTCATGTAGTCGACACCACTGCTTGTGCACCATTTACTAAGTTACATGTAATAATGCTTATTTACAATTAGCTTAGGTGTTTTCAAATGACCTACCTACCTACCTTGACCTACCATTGATAAAGCAACAGAAAGAGCACTACATAGGCATTACAAATTATATCAGACTAAAATTTGGGTAATTCTTGAATTTTCATCAAATCCCAGTAAACAGAAAAGCACATGTTTGGTTTGCTCGAGTATATGTACAATTTTCTCTTGTCCAATTAATGTGACTACATCTTCTTACCTTCTCATGCGGCTGCTGAATATTCTTGTAGGTAATCGGGAATTCGATCTTGAGTGATAAAATATAACAGAGCTATATCCAAATGTGAAGAGGAGTTACAAACTTGCGATCATAAGTCGACAGTGCTACTGAAGAGATGAAACTGCAACACGAAACATACAAAATGAAATAACCATGAAATCAAATGCACCCACTCCGATTAATATCATGGTGAGCTTCTGCTGCGTGTTTAAAACACAACACTTTATTAAAATGAGAATATAAATATCTATACAGATCTGTATACCTTCTTAAACTGCATCTGGTTATTACTCTTCTGTGATGTTGATTGTTGTCAACTTTGAATGACTGTTGATTTGAAATAGCAACAGAGTATCAACGAACTGCTTCTGTTTTTGAAACTAGTTCAGGATTATAATTTTAGAAACACATACTTTCTAAAATGAAAATAGAAAAATCTTCACCTTCCTATACTGAATCTGGTTATTACTCGTCTGTGATGCTGATTGTTGTTCACTTGGCTTGACAGTTGCTTTGAAATAGCCACAGAGTATCTGTCAGCAGCTTATCTCAATGTCTTGTCTCTCATCAACTACCGAAAGGGTGGATTCCACAGAAAGTGTCGAGTTAATGCAGTCCTAGACAAGGTTTGTGTTGTTTGATAGGCAGTGCTGTAAAACAATATTGGAAATTAAATTATCTGACTAAATATAATTGGATTAAATTTAGTTTTCAGACATAATACACAGTCCAGGACAAGGGTCTGGAAAATTTTTGGGTTACTGGAGTCAGTTTGAGATGGTAAAAAAGACAGACTCAAGGTAAATGTAAATTTTGATACCAGAATTCTACTACAATTATCCACAACTTTTGCTTTTCCAATGTCAAATAGTCATATGGTCAAAATTACTGAACCAAGTATACAGAATTACTGATCGTTGAGGTCAATAAAGTTATCGCATAAAAAAAACGGTCGCAATAATTCAGGTACAATGACCAATCACATTATATAACGGAATTCACTTAGTCCAAATATAATACATATACACATATTTTACTGAAGTAGCAATTATGGTGACCATTGGCCCAGAGATGCCTATAAAAATTATGGTCCCTAGTCATAAATAGGTTGCTTATCACTGGGTTAGTAAACAAAGGAAAAATATTTATTTATGGAGATAAACTTTACCATCTCGATGTTGATCTGCTAACCAATGATCTTCGGGAATGATGTTAGAACCAGACTGAGTGTGTTGGAGACAGGAGACATCGCTTGGTCAGCGTTTCAGTCTAGAGATTTTTGCATGTAAATAAACTCCTATTGAAACTTCAGAGCAATAGGTTGATAGGTGATATGGACTTTTCAATATCAGATTCTTTCGCTAATCAATTGCAAGGGACGACATCCAGTAGCAGTTGTTGACTTTGAATGTAGCAACTATGGTGTAGCGATTATGGTGACCATTGGCCCAGAGATTCCTATAAAAATTATGGTCCCTAGTCATAAATAGGTTGCTTATCACTGGGTTAGTAAAAAAAGGAAAAATATTTATTTATGGAGATAAACTTTACCATCTCGATGTTGATCTGCTAACCAATGATCTTCGGGAATGATGTTAGAACCAGACTGAGTGTGTTGGAGACAGGAGACATCGCTTGGTCAGCGTTTCAATCTAGAGATTTTTGCATTTAAATAAACTCCTATTGAAACTTCAGAGCAATAGGTTGATAGGTGATATGGACTTTTCAATATCAGATTCTTTCGCTAATCTATTGCAAGGGATGACATCAAGTAGCAGTTATGCTGCTTGTTTGAAACACAACACTTTAGAAAAATGAAAATATAAATATCTATACAGATCTGTATACCTTCTTAAACTGCATCTGGTTATTACTCTTCTGTGATGTTGATTGTTGTTGACTTTGAATGTAGCAACTATGGTGTAGCGATTATGGTGACCATTGGCCCACAGAGATTCCTATAAAAATTATGGTCCCTAGTCATAAATAGGTTGCTTATCACTGGGTTAGTAAATAAAGGAAAAATATTTAGTTATGGAGATAAACTTTACCATCTCGATGTTGATCTGCTAACCAATGATCTTCGGGAATGATGTTAGAACCAGACTGAGTGTGTTGGAGACGGAGACATCGCTTGGTCAGCGTTTCAGTCTAGAGATGTTTCCATGTAAATAAACTCCTATCGAAACTTCAGAGCAATAGGATGATAGGTGATATGGACTTCAATATCAGATTCTTTCGCTAATGCTTTCGCTATTGCAAGGACTGTCGTCCAGTAACAGTTATGTTGTCAGGTCAACATGAGTGAAGGTGATCTCGACTCCATAGTTGTTGAACAGTTGATTGAATGGAATGAACATCATTTTTGAAGTTTCTCTAATGGACTCGAGGCGATGAATAAGAGATGTCTAGTGCTAGCTGAAGGTTTTAAGACTCCTACCATTGAAGTAGGTCTGAACTGATGATGTCACTCTATAACAGAAGTATATGGTGTTAAATATTGTAACAAGCTAACATACAAGCATAAAGATTGAAAGCATAAGTTTACCTTCATGTTGTCCGGGTTGCTAATCTCGAACCACCACAATGTTGGTACTGCATTCGAAACGAGCGGCCGTCGAAAATGATTGATAGTTCCAAAAAAAGCTAGACCGATATGAACCAGTGTGTGAAAAACACTACTAGGACCCATGTTCCCTTGGTTTTAATAAAAGTCAGTGTATGCAAAAATCTTACAGTGTACAAATTTGTTTCTTGCAACTAATTATGTGTACACTGATCACTTGTGCAAGTGTAAACATGAAAACGTTTCAAGATAATGTTCAACATAATACAGGAATGACGGCAATTAAGCCTTAGAGGGAACAGTGCCATGACTGTAAATTATATCGAAAAGAATACTTGTGTATGCAACATCAATTTTTGATTGCAAAGCTTGTGCACAGCTCAGAGGAACTCTGCCACGACCATAAATTAAACCTAGATGAAATTTTCATAGTGAAAAAATTTTAGTGAATGTATATATTCACCAAACATAGGATTGTATTCAACTAAATGTAGTGATTTTATCACACTGGCTCGTATTTCAAACTAGCTAGTTTTAGCTCGCTTCAAGATTCTTCAATGTCTGCAAAAACACTCAGCACAAAGCAGAAATGATTAGTAGCACTGTATGTATGGTATACTTACATATTATACCTCATTGAGTTTACCGAAGCAAACAAGCAATGCCCAGCATTCCTTACTTATGATCAAAGCCAATAGTGAGATTCACCGGTAACTAAAATTACAAAAGTTTACAGAACCAGTTCCTGAATTGTTTTAAAATTAGAAGTTCTCTCTTATTCAATGCATTATTAGCTGCATCGATTAAATCAACAAATGAGGATATAAAGTTTGAATGAACTGGTTCCTAAAAAATTTGATTCCGACCAATGGTGCAGGCTTGTCAAGAATATGAAAATCCTGTTATTTTTGGATTCATTTATATCTTGAATTATGGTAAAAATTGCTGCTCATGCAGCACATACTGAATCCACTGTCAAGCCGGCAGTTTACACGATTGATATCTATTCCATCTCCTAGTAGAAAAACAAAAAACAATCGATTCAATGGAAGTTCCTCTACGCCGACACCTGCTTAAAAAACAGAAAAACAAGAATTATTCAGTCTAGACAGATAATGTATAAGTCTTGTGTTCTACCTGCCTTCATTTCTAGCTGGATCTTGGACTATCCAAGAATATATATCTAGCTATCTATCCAGGACCTCAGTGGCATACTCCGTTACTTAGCGCGTGCATGAAAAAGGCAAGCAGTAAAAAGCAACATACAGTTGAAATACGATTGAATTGGTTAGGCTACCTGTTCTGATCAACTGCCTCAAGCTCAATAAGAAAAGTAACAGTAAAAATGCAATATAAATTGGCATGAAAATGACACAAATAATAGTATAAATTGTTTGTAATTTTTGTGTTTAGTAATAGTGTCTTCAAAACCCAAAATCATTGTTGAATTGCTGTAAATGACAGCAAAACGAACCCAAAAATTGTATGCAATTTGCTGCAAAAGACAGCAAAGCCAAAGCAAAAATATCATGTAATATTGCTGTATATGAGACAGCAAAACCAGCCCAAAATCATTGTGTAAAATTGCTGTAAATGACAGCGGGGTGGCCCCTTCAATTCAAATCAGAGAGAGTAAAGAGTGTTACATATATATATATTACAATCGTATAATATATATATATATAGGTTAAGCTGTGCCTTCTTACCAAGCGCAAAACAATTGGTTTTCTTCATCCACTGACGGTTGTCAGTGGACAGTCTGACTAAACAAACTGAACAGATCTGAACTAATTCAATATTGGTAGCTCTAAGAGCTCTAAGCGCAATGGACATTTTATGGTACTAAGTGTAGAAAGACAAGCGGCGTAAAGCACCGCTTGGGAGAACTCAGTGAAAGCACTGAAAGAGATCATCAAGAATAATGATGCTAATGAAAGCATCATCACGTGGCCCAATTGCTTTACGCGAAGACGGTAAGAAGGCAATAATAATCTTACTAAAATTCTTTTTTAAAGTTATAAAAATTGGGACATTTTAGCAACCTAACAAGCAGCGCGACCCGGAAATTTATTTAACCCGAGCCGCACCACTTCTAAAGATCTTAGAAGATAAACCTTCTTTTGATCTTAGCACAACCACCTAGTTCTGGCGCCCCCCGCCTCTAAGCTAGTGAAAATTGATGTGTTGTGTTGATATTCCCAACCCATTAAATTGAACTCGTAAAAAAAAGACACAGGGGACTGATCAGCTGCTGAGGACGAGTAACAGAGTATGCCAGCGCGCGATACATGCATGGAAAATAATGAAAAATGGCGATACACAATCAATATAAAAAGTATGAAAAAAATAGAAAAATGGGGGCAATGGTCTCCAATAACTAAGGTGGATACTGCTTACCAACAGTAAAATTTAATTATTAATTTTCTGCTTGTGCAGTTAAGGATGATTTCATCAAGTTCTGTCGGCTGGAACTTGCTAAATTCATCAGAATTTTGGAAATAAGGAAATTACTGCCTCGTGATAATATCTTTGGCTTTCCTGCCTTCTGAAATCAATGACTAAGTCTCTCAAGCCTGCTTTTGCTCAATGATTCAATTCAGTGGTATCCTTCTTGATCTTCATTCGATTCGCCGTCGCAAACAGACCTTGAGACCATTGCATTCGAGTAGGGACCCATTTTTGGTTTTTAATTTTAGTTTTCATTTTTGGCTTTGTGCTATGTACTTATAACATAGCACAATCCTTTTGCTATATCAAGCTTTTTTTGTGCTATGTACTCCATAGTAAAAACTTACAGAGTACATTCACGATTTCATGATTTGATTCAATTGCATTCAAGATGTTGAGCCTTTTTTTGAATCATTTCATAATTGATTCAATCATATAACTGAGGCTCTTAGGAATTGCATTCAAGATGTTGAGCCTTTTTTGAATCATTTCATGACTATTCCCCAAGTCATGTATTATTACGTTTCATGACCATCAGCTTTTATCAGCTTTTCATTATCCTATGCCAACCCTAATTGGGACCAGTCCTATCAAAACCTATCACATTATTAATTAAAATATCACCTATTCAATATTGAATCCTATGCATTACAAAATAATAAAGCTTACTGCTTGTAACCCTAGAGTTATTCAGTTATACCACTAACAATTATCTCCATATCATATTTATAGCATATCTACATCAATTATATTTACATTATCTAATGGACATATCCTAGACCCTAACATATAATAAATATATTTACGAATATATATATATATATAAATACAAATAGCCAAACATTGCTATTGCGCGACTGATATAATTCACTGGGCTCTTCTGCCCAGGTCCCTAAGACGCTGCGATCCCGTATATAGAGACCCACTTAGTGAAAGCTGCTCGATATGCCGACTCAGGCAACTTTCACAGACAGTGTTCTCAGGATCTAATAATAAATAAATGAATTCATACACTTGACTGACTGACTAAGCTAATAGTTCATCATGTCCATAATTTTTGTTGTTGTTGTTCAGCTTCTTCGATCTCTTCTGTGTCTCCCACGTTCAAGCCCTATATATATAATGTAACTACTAAATGCTACTAACTTTGCTTTCTACCTAATAATGTCATTGGTGGTAGGAGAGTGCGGAGAGTGCGCGTTGCAGACTTTCGCGATTGTAGAGAGGGCAAACTGTAACAAGAAAAAAAATGTTAAGTCATGTTTTACAATTCAGTTCTATATCGGGTGAATGAATCAAATAACATATTTCATTTCCTTGACTCCATTTCCATGTTTCTAGTATACAAACAATTATTAATCTTTCTATCTTGCTATCGCATGTGTATGGGGTTTACTCCCAGTAAAAAAATAAATACGAGACACTGAACACAGACCATGGCATTTAATAAAAGTTTTTAACGATGCATATTTTCGCAACACAATATTTTAAGAAAAGCCTGCAAAAATTTCACTAATATTTACTCACTTCATAGCGTAGCGCCCTCGCTTGATGATCTTTTGCCCGTTGAAAACTCAGGATGCATTCCTTTGACATTTTGGAAGAATTGAGTGCGACATAATGAGAATGTCATGTCATGATGAAGATCTGAGACAATTCTGTCGAATTTGGGCAAGATCGTACAAGGCAATAGCTTCCTAAGAACATGAATTCAGAAACAATTAATTTCAAGCATTCCTCAAAACAAATTAAGCTAATGTTTATAACCAGTGTTCCTCAGTGTTATAAATAATAGTAATTACACTCATTGCACTTATTTCATTGAGTGCGCCCTGCCTGGTGCATTACAACTCCATCATAACAGCAATTCAAAAATACAAGTGGATCTTGGTAATCTTTCCAATTAACAAATCATGGAATCATGGTACATGAAAATTATAACTGCACCTTTCATGCTATCATATTTTCTTTTCAAAGTCATGTAACCAGTCTGAAGTTAGTATTTTTACTAAAATTACTACATTTTTGAAGCAAATATAAGTGATAATACAGAGATAAATTAAAAATATGACAACAAACAAATGGACCAAGCAAAAGAAAATCAGTTAAAATGTAATAATTTACCTTGAATGCTGATTGAAATTATCTTTGCTGCATGTGCCTTAGATGCATCCGTTACTAGTTTCGACATTTCTTTTTTACCGTTTTTAATACTTATATACCTTATAGATTATCTTAAAGAGTAAAAATGCATGGTTAAATAATATAATTCACATGAGGTACACAGAAGATAAGAGTGAATTTATCTGCTAGTTCGTCACTACAGAAGGGCAAAGCAAAGCAAGGCGACCTCCATCCTCGTCCTCAGCATCTATCTAACATAGTGGCCAACATTGCGTAAGAAAAACGCATTCACGTGGTAGAAATGTGACCAGATAGATTAGGTTCGTTTCAACCAATCAGCTCCTTGATTACTGACACGCTCATCATAATCACCCACTTCTCGGATTCTCCTTTAATAAGAGGATACCGAGCAGAAGCGTCATTTGTTTGTTTCTTTATTATATTACAAATGTAAAGTGAACAATTGCGCATTTTTTAAGAATCGTATACGGCGTGTCTCAAAGCATAAAAAAGCTCAAAACTAGGGATCGACTAATATGCTGGACATAAAATTGTCGATATATGACAGAAGCGACAATAGGACTGTTACACTATAGGGAATAGAATTGTACAGACAACCAATGACGGTTGGATAAGTCTATAATAAGACTAAAATGAGAGTAAAATATATTTGATAATGGGTTCCAATGAGTAGAGTTGGATATTTGAATACTTATAAGCAGCATTGTAATATTGACTAGGTGATTTTAATGTTTGTGTGTAAGTTTTATATACTAATTGTATACTTAGCTTCTGGTTAAAACATACTTATTATTTTTAGTTAGATGGAAGTGATGCTGCATTATTTTTAGGGTCGATTAATCCGCGTATCGCCTTCTATATATATCGAGTCATACCTCATATTACGTTATTAATTAGTTCCGAACCCAGACTGGGGATGCAAGTCGATTTTTGTTCGTAAGCCGGAGCCTATGCCTTGGAAACGTGGTAGAATATAAGAATTTTAAAAATATTTGTCACAAATTCACTTGACTCCTCTCTAAGTTTATTGGAATAAAACTGCAATGAATATGATCATCGTATTGATGTACAAAAAACAATGTTTCGCAATAGGTTGATTGTGCAATTCATTGATACATTGAATACATTCCAAGGAAAGTCGCCGCAGCCTTAACTTGTTAGGAAATCACATTACAAAAACAAAACAATTCAGACAACTCACGTCATCCATTCAACAGATTAGTGCATCACGTAAACTGCTGAACAAAAATATAACCGATTAGACGTCCTAATACTTGACGATGTATCTGTGTGTAGTGGTTTTACAGGGTTACAAACGTACAAAAATAGTGAGCATTTGAAGTGGCTCAATTTTATCTTAGCAAGATTGCAACACAAATCAAAGAATGACTGTTATTCGAACAATCTGCCTAACCGTCATGTCTTCACTGCCGACCACCAGTAATTTGCTCTTTCAATATAAGGATGCTCTTCCTTTGCTCCTCTGGTAGCATAGCAATTTGCTCCGGAGTTAACTATAATACTTGCATGATCAAAGCAGTCTGGATAAATAGAATAACAATTAGGCTTTCACTGAGTTCATGGAAAAAGCAAAAGAATAATGACAGACCTTTTCTTGATTAGGGTTATTCGACAAGGGATATTTCCACCAAGAGGAGGAGGGTCAGGCAGACTTCGAAGAGGCATACTAATAGGTACGGGTTGCCTAGGATTACCGGCACCTCCTGAAGGAGGAGGGGGGCTCTGTTGGTGGGAGCACCCCTTTCTAGCGAAGAACCACGTTGTTTGGGATTGCGTGGCTGATCTCGAATTTCGTTTATTGGCATGTTTCTGTTGTCAATGGGTGGACATCTTGCCTCTCTCGGACGTTCGTGGAAATTAGGTTGTAATCGCGGGAATAGCAAGATTATAAAAATTAATTGATACAGAGATGAGATATCTATGATGAGCTTTGGATGAAATATATCCACAAGATTTGGTCTATCTGAGGGGATGAATGGCCCGGAAAAACTCAGGCATGGACAATGGAAATGTTTTTGTCTTTCACCATATTATGTGTCATTGTCACAGTACTATGGACTGTACATGTGTGTCTCGTATGGAATTTACGGCCTTGTCCAGGTTATCCTTTCAGTTCGTCCGTATGTCCTTATGCACATCCACAAGTCTATCGATAGTGGTGATAAAAAACAGGGCATTCAAGTCATCTTCCGGGCCTTGGCCACAGGCATGCATTGGCATAGGTCAATACCAAGTAAAACATAATTGGAAAGTGTTGACCATGTCTGTAGTAGATTATTACTAATTTATGACCGATTTACTAAATATATGGCAAAATATCGACTGCTTTGAGAATGAATCATACATGACAAACAGAAGTATTGTGGTTTTACGGTGTAGGAACCAGTATAATTATTTGATCCCTTCAACAACAACAGTCAGCGAGTCAAGTGGATAAGTGACGTAAGTAAAATCCATCTTTCATTATTTCGATTCTAGCACAAAAAATACACACGGATCATAGGGATAGGAATAGGAATAGGAATGTTGGTTGTACTATTCTAGTGTATTTACATCGATCCAAGGTCTCAAACGCCCGATCTCATTATAAACGTTAAAAACAGTTACGTTACCACATCCAAGTACTAAATCCAAGAAATATGGTCGAATTAGTTGTCTATAAATATTTTATTACTTTTTTAATCACCGCTCATTTCTGTATATAACGGTCCTATGTAATGATCCTAGCATAGAATACAACACTCTCAATGAATACTTATTGGATTGTGTAGATCACGTTACATATTTATAAAAACCTTCATATGATCTAGCCGTATTAAAATGGACTGGATGAAAACCGGAGACGACTAAAGTTAGTACGATCGATGGTTTGGATAACATGAACCCGTTGAGTTTAGGCAAATACCATAAAAACATCATAGCTCATACAAGCCTAACGACCCTCCGCAAGGCGTCTCGTGAAACGCGTCACGCAATTTCTTGGAGTGTACGTCATCATAACCTCATCCCAGACTATCAAATATTGATATTGTACATGAATATTTAATAATAGAACGGACTAAGGTTGTCATCCCTTGAATGATATCGTTCCTGATAACCAGCATAATTACAAAATAACGAATTAAGAGTTCAGTAGATAAGAATGAATGCTTCCATGAATATATATAAAAAACCGCAGTAAACTTGATTTGTATTTTACACCTTGGTGGACAGCTGTCTACGAACCACGTAAAACTCCAGACTTCTACCAATTTTTAACACCCTCTTAACACAAATGCAGGATAAATAGAGTATTAACTAGATTAAGAGTATGATAACAACCAGGGAAACAAAACGAAATCCATTCATGTTAATGTCTATTGAAAATCCAAATATATTCAAGGCTTATTTCTACATACTTCAGCTAAATCAAACAAGATAAATAAATAGATATAGATATCAATAGCATGGATTATTTATTATGCTAACAGTTCCTAATTAGAGCAGGTAACAAAAGAAAGAAATGGCACTTTAGTTTTGATGACAGTAAAATATAGGAAACAAATTCTTATTTTACGGTAAAATCAATAAACGACAGTGTCAATGCAGAGCGGATGACATGATAAAGAGAATTACTTCAGCACTCAAATACTGTACAGTGCGAAAATTAATCAAATATATTGGTTGCTATGTATTACTGTGCAAAGAGAAAAGCAATCCTTTGGCTAAATTAAATAAAATATCAATACTGTATAAGGAAAATAATACATACATCACTGGCATTGCAACCTCCCCAGGGGCATGGATAAATAATTTAATGGATTGCAATTTAAAGAACAGAAATAAAATTGAAGCGCCTTTTTCAGTCTGCAAGTAGCAGTGCCTTATTTGTCAGGGAAATTTATTCTCCCTAGTTTTTGGAAGAAATCTAAATTATTTTAATATCGTTAAATAAAAGAGAATATGTTGACTTTGGGTTTCAAGTTACAAAACAAAAAAGTCTTCTGACAATGTATAAACAATAGTATTTGAACAGCGCAAAGATTTATATCACTGGTAGCATGCCATTTTTTTGATTTGAACCATAAATTCCCAAACAAATTGTCATCAACACAGTATTTAACTGTCCAGAAATAGCACAGGGTTATTCCCAACTGCACACTAAAACGTGAAATGGAATCTCCGAATTTCTCGGCATTATAATTATGTGCTACTGCTAATAAAATATTCAGTCCCAAGAATATGTAAGAACAATTTAATGGAACTGGGATAAAGACTAACCACCAAGATATCACAATACTAAGGAAAACACATACAAGTTGCAAAAGCACTCAAAGATGGTTCATATTTGAGGGATTTTTGAACTTGAATTACAGTTAAAGGAATTCTAATAATATTTTTTTAATACTGTTAAATTATGACTGAGAAAAAATATTAAAAAAACGATATATACTGCTGAAGATTACAGTAAAAAGATTTAACACATTACCTATAACAAAAATCCAAAAACCAAGAGTCAGACCATAAATTGCCTTACAATATATGACAAAACTGCTGACAAACACCTCGGCTGTGTGGAATTACAAATGCCGATTACTGCTCAAACACTATATTATGCCATAGAAAATTATGGTACAAATGGAACAAGGGAATGAAATGTAAAATCAAATAAACATCGCTACACCATTGAAACATCAACTTGGTGAACAAAGTTCAATATTTGTAAGGAATACTGCAGAGAAGAAGTATGAAGAAAAAGATTACGAATTCAGCAAAACTTATTCTTGATTATGAAACAGATGAATTGCAGCTAAAGTAAATGGCACAGAGATAAAAGCTCCGTCAAAGACCCGGATTCTGACAAGTTTGCATATTTACACTCGATAATACCAACAGAAAAAGTGGTGCACAGTGTTTGACCAAAGAGAGAAATGAAATCCTATTCAATTACAGAAACCGATTTTGATCGGTAACCCAGCAAAATGAAATAGGCTCTTACTGAAATGGTCACACGAACAGAGGAAAGCTTTGTGCAAATACACAGGCAGTTCAAATAGGAGTAAAGTATTTTTAATCAACCGACTTTACAGATTTGTGGAAATGATACAATTTTGACCAAATAAAACTGCGATAGAATAGGAGATTGGAGCTTGTGTATCTTCAACATAAATTTTTTATGCTGGTGAAAAATCACCTACTAGCCATAATGATTTGTCAAATAATTCCAGATTTTCTTTTGTTGAGGCTAGCGGGAAGCACTACGAAATAAACGAAATATTGCCTAGTCGTTTGAAACTAACCCTGGTTGAAGTAATTTGATGAAAGAAAATGAGTAATTATTTAAAAATTATTTACAAAACCAAGAACTGCAGATTTTCCAGCAACGCAAAGTCCAATTACAAATTTATTTCAGATATAATTTTTGAAAATGTGGAATAAAATTCTATTGCCACAGATTTCAATTATGAAATATACTAAATGTGTTGTAAAAAGTGATAGGTGTGGCTCTAGTAAGTTGAAACTTTGAGGATACAAAAAATGAACATTACTGTGTAATGCTAAGACCAAAATAGCGATTTTGTCACTAATCTTCACCACCATGCTATCAATACCACTGAATTACTCTGAATACTAGTATGGCATTGAAAATGAATACCAATATCATGACATGAATCGAATCCTCCTTCATGTTGGAGTAGTGCTGCTGGCATCCTCCAATGATCGAACTTCTGATTTAAGACGTACAAACTCCTTTGCCACTTCGTCTCCAGATCGCTGTGATAGTATGCGAAGAATGACCCAACCTGTTTCGTTAAGATGAAGATTGCGTCCTAGGACACACCAGCATGCGCAAGAGCCTTGCTGAACTATTTCTCTCAGCTGCATAACAGCAACACCAATAACCCTGTTTTCACGTAACACACAGTAATCCTTCACACAGAGTTGAATTTCGTAAATATCTGGACTGGCTTCATTGCTCAATATATAGTGGAAAGTTTCATTGTATTTCGGCGACAAAGCATTGTTTTTACTCTTCGTTGTAAATCTCCGTTTACGGTCACTAAGAAAAGGTCCGACGATATGAACTTCCACGAAAGGCCGAAACATTCCTCTGATTTTCCACTTCAGATTGTTGGCGGCTACAACCTTCACAACCACCTTGTGTTCGCCGGTACCGGGATGAGTGAAAAGATCGACCTGGACGTTTATCTCACCTTGGGAATCTTCCACACTGGGTGAATCTTGTGATGTTTGTGTTTCTATGAAAGTTTTTATAAGCGCGTCTGTTGTCTGAGTGTAGAGAGATAAAGCATACTTGAGTGATTTGAGTTCTGCACTCTTGTCTAGATAATTTCGCCTGAGTCCTTTCCCACCCGCATGGAAATATTGCTTGATGTTATCAACAGCCGCCGTCAAAATGGCGCACTGTTTTGGAGTCAGGCTTTTGCTGCCGTCGTCTCCTCTTGCCACGTCCCGGAACTTTGTGAACTGACTGAACTCTTTCGCTGCTGTTAACAGTTGTGAACTAGCTTGGTCATCCATTGGTGGCAGAACAACAGTTTTCTCCATATTCTGGATCACAATACGCCACATTTCCTTTAACACTCGTTTCAACACAGTCTTTTCGCACATCTTGTTAAACAACCCTAAACTTATATCTAGAAGATCCATCAAAGGTTTCAAGACATTATCAGCTTCCTCCACAATGTTATCACGCACACGAATAGATGAGACCGAAGTGTTGGTTGAACCTTTAATTTTGCTCAAAAGACCTCCCATATCCTTCACACTTACTTCAATTCGTGGGCTGTAAATATTACCAAAGGCTTTACTCAGTTCGTCAAGCCTGCTATTCAACTTCACTTGGAGTTCTTTCAACATTTCAGAGGCCTCTTCATCGAGTTTCGAACCACCCATAACCTCGTATAGTTTTTCCAGCTGTATTCTGAGTTGCTGTAAATTGTTCATCAAGATGCATGCAACTTTGTCATGTTTACTGCACAGCTCGTCAAACTCACTCACCACTGTAGCCGCATAGCCCTGAAGAACCTTGTCCACTGTCTTTGAGTATCGTCGCATGTAGCTGTTGGTCACTGAAGGATCAGGACATTCAAGTTTTCTGATGATGTCAAGACTTTGATTTAGTTGGGTAAAAATGTCTACGACAGAGCAAGAAAATAAGGCATGTTGAGAGCTTTCTTGAAAACCATCCCGTTTATCTCTTTCAAAAGCACCTCTCAAAAACTCCATCGATAGCTTTTCGTTTTCATTCAACCAATCCAGAGTAAAGCATTCAAACCATTTTGAGTAAGTCGGCACAACGCCAGCCATGCTTGGCAAGCAAGCAACATATTCGTTATAGAGCCATTTTACTTTGAACTGTAGGTTCATGTAATCTGCAGTCTTACACTGCCGATGCTGAGCATGCTCCAGCAATGCGTTGTGCAAATCCTCTGAAAAAAGAATCCACATTTTCCTTGGACTCACCTGACTAACATTCAGTTCATTTGGAAACTGATTTAGAACAGTCGAATAAACGTTTTTATCCTCCTCTATGATCGCTACAATAAGAGTGATGAGTTTGGATAAAAATTCCAGTGACTCCAAAGAGGCTCCTGTCTCCTCTGTAGCTTGAGACTTTGCTGCACTCTCGACACTATTAGTAGAAGTCTTTTTGTCAGCTTGATACTCTTGAGAGTAGATCTCTGTGCAGTTATTGAAGATGTACATATAGGTAGACTCAACGCAAGCTTCGCAACAGTCGCGGACAACCTGGCTGGCTCTTGGTGGACTTTGAAGGTCCTGAACTTTCATACGAAAGAAGGTGATGCTTGTCAACAAATCGACTGTGGATTTTAAGTCGGCCAATTTGTCTCGATTAGAAGCCGGAAAATGTTTTCTGTATGAAGACAAATCTATCCTTAGAGAGTTATGAATCTGGTCTAGCAATTTGATGAAACGAACTTTCCCGAAATTGGAAGCTGCAAATCTGTCGTGAGCAGAAACCTGTGCCGATGTAGATGTATGAGCATAAAATGCATTGATGTTGGCCAGTAATGTACTCATGACAGCTGGTGCACCAGGACATTTATATTTAGACGAGAGACACGAAAAATGTGTCATAGCTTGGTAAATAGCTTCGATGCCGTAGCGCATAGCGAACTCATCCACAATTTCCTGACTGTCGCTATCAAAATACACTTTCCACGAATCTTCCTCGCCGCATATTTCAGGAATTTTGAGCATGTCATTATTTTGCTTACAAATGTAATGAAAAATATTTTCATGCAAGCAAGTGTACTGTATGTGGTAAGGTGCGACTTTCTCTTCTCCCTTTATTTCAACATTAATGTGAAGACGAATTGCTCCAGAGACTGCAGACTTATCCGTTCTCTTTTCCAGGTTGTACCAGACATCCATCTCACCAGAGAGTGTCCGGACCTCTATTATTGTTTGGCCTAGGAAATCGTCAGATTCCCTCTTCAACCTTTGCTTCACCAAGGACTTGATGTCATCATCTTCATCCCAAACCCTGACCTTGATACGATCGGTTGAGTTGTGACATTCGAAAAAGAAATCCTCATTCCATGTTGGGTTCAAATCGCCATATATCGTCTTGGTCCTTTTCTTTATCTTTCCTACTTGAACCGTAGAATAAGGATCACTCGAACCAGTTTTGTCTTTTGCTTGGAGGCCTTGAGCACTTTTAACAGTGATCTTTATCTTCGCAGACCATTTGGATGTGCCGTCGAGTACTCCTTGTTTAGCCTGCAATAAATGATTATCATGAGCTGGTTTCGTGATGCTAAAAACATTTCGTATCAACTCAAAAAGTTCAGGCTTGTTTTGTTCTCTTATTTTCATCCGACCGTTCATCGCCTTAATGATACTTTGAGTTTTATCTTCTGCCCCATGCTTCGAACTTTTTTCCGCAGCTCTTTGAAGACAATCAGCATTAAGAAGATCCTGACATTTTTCATGACACTTCACTCCACATTCCGAACATCTCATTCCCTGCCTAGCTAGTCCCCAAAGTAGACCCTGGCATTCATAGCAGTAGGTGGGACCGGTCGCGGACCATACCACAAATTTATGGGGTGTCGTGAAAGAAATTGGGTAAATAAGCGCTTGCAGGGTTTTCTTGTACACATGCATTTTCACATCATCATCTGTTAAGGAAGCTCGAGAATACACAAGTGCTGACGTTATTCCTGGTTGCCGTTTGACTACAGAAATGGACATGTCTTCACTTGTAATAGGTATGGATTTCTTCCGCATTTTTATGTTCGGCATGCTGTCTATGCTCTCATAAAAACTTTTGTTGCCACTGATTATATTCCAGATAGAAGGCTTCCTGTTTGCATTAAGTTCCGAATCATCATCGTCGCCCCGTGCTGGCCCAGATATTTGCAACCGAACTTTGTTGAAAGCATGCATCCAAAGCAATTTAGCAGGAAAAATTTCATTTTTTTCATCAGATAGTTCTTCGCTTGCAGACAAACTATTCTCTCGTTGCTGCTGTTTCTGATCCTCCAGCTGATGTTGCTCCACTTCTGTGTACTCGTATTCCGGAATATTATGCTTACTTCCATTGACAGAACATCTGTAAATATTGTTAATTGAAGATTCATGAGAACGCATGACTCCGTTATCGTGGGCCGATGCTCTCGACTCAGTTTCAGATCCGGCGTCTCCGATGTATGACAAAGGTTTCTCCAACTCTGCGTTGTTCTGTGACAAAGAGTCTCTACGAATGACGTTGATTAAGTTTTCTCTGTCTGCGGACTGTATTTGAGAGGAAACAGAAATGTTATTCTTCTGTGATGTTTGGTATTGACCAGGAACACTTGCATCACTTCTGTAATCACTATCCAATGAAGCACAGCTGGAGGTATGACTTCTGTTCAAGGAACTAACTGCATGATGATCAACCATCCAACCTTCATTGTGAATCTCATTCAGTTGATCCAATTTCTTCTGCAATATCAAAGCTTCGTGTTCTGTCAAATCACTAGGCAACTCAAAACGGACATCGCACATGACCGCATTCTCCGTCTTGTTACGAGTCCCGCATGTTTCGCCATCACGTACATCCACGTCATGGTCGAGGGTGTACCAGACCCCTTCGCCTTCCTCATTACAATGTGGCACTTTAAGCAAAGGAATCCAGGCAACACCCAAAAGAGTATCCCACAAAAGTCCTTTCTTCCAGAGTTCTATTGAAAGTCCTAGGTCAAGTCTATTTATTTCAAACATGTAGTCCTGTTCCCAGACAGGTTTGGAACCTTTCATGCAAATAGTTGAGCTTTTGACATTCTGGACTTTGAGAGAAACGTAGCAACTGATATTCTCACAGTTCCCGGCAATCTTCGCTTTTTTAACTTTAACGCAAAGAAGAGACATCTTTCAGATCTAAGGGTCTAAACGGCTCAGTTGAAAATAGCCTTTACATACTTTATACACATCAGCTAACGATACTATATAACACTGCAGTAAAAATATTCCGTTTGAGATGTTGGGAGTGAAATTACTTGATACATATTCTAGCCTAAATGAACATGTGAGTAAACCAATCTCATTATAGCTAAATCAGTGGTTCTCAGAGAACAAGGTCATTCCTCAATTCATCTCCTGTTTTCTAATTGTCATCTAATATTATTGTTACAGGTATACTTTTACACGCTGGTGATTTTTGAACAATCAAAACGGAAGGCAAATTTTAGCTATGATAAAATATATAGAGAGTATATATGACTGTTGATAATGTTATTATTCCGGTATTGTTATCAATGTCAATCGATCCAAAAACATATTGATATCATATTCATTATTCTCACTTTATGTTATCAGCCAGTTGTTGTGATCAAAAAAGGGCCGTCCCGAAGCGATAACATAAAGTGATGTCCACTGTATATATGAACATTACATTCTTTACCAGTTTAGAGTTTCTACCCTTGAGAATCATGGAGCTAAATCAACCTGTCAAAAATTATTACTTGTAGTACATCAATTTCAAATTGAGAGATCATAGAATAACAAGGGCTTTCAGTGAATTTAATATTGATCACAAAGAGCTTTATTGATTCAGAGATTAATTAACTCAACCCACATTATCATTGTGCTAAATACAGTCAAGATACAAATAGACTACTAGGACATTCTAATTCTCGGCTACACATTGTGGTTACTGACAAAAGAAAATAATATGGTAATAAACATCATAATAGAGTCGAAAATTCCGTCACAGCACAACCTAATCCCATCTACAGCCAAACAAATGTGAAGATATTACTTATTTGGCATATAGAAGGAAAATCAATAAACTCATCAGGTCACGAGCAAAAACATGGAAATATAAATAAAAAATAGAATTTACAATTTAACCGATTGCCAGAATTTTACCACAATATTATTAGGACCCTAATTGGGGGATTCGAATACCTTTTTAGAAAATTCTTAGGCAGTACCACTGAATCTATTTGAATTTTTCATACCTCCAACTTTTTCTCTGCTCTACAAGTAATGAAAATAGTCTAGCATGAATGCAAATGAATGAAATATAACCATCAATACAATGTGGCATCTACCTGGTGAATAGTTCTCAATGGAAATTATGGAAAGACCAGACATACAAAATAACTTCAAAATACTATACCATACATTATTTCTGCACACCTTTATTCACCTCTCCCCATTGACAAAGTTATAATAACAAGCAAACTGTTCTGGGTATAATATTAAGGTTTAATGCAACAAATCTAACTTGTAGATAAAGTTCACGGAAAATGACTCATCTATACCACACAGATTAGTTTCACATGCTTCCCATATTTTAGTACGCTTTCGAACAAGGATACAAATAGACACATTTAAAAGCAGAAAAAAAAATAAAATGAAGTTTCTGCTTTTACCATCCCATATGTAGGATGGTTTCCTTATCAAATGTGTTTCGAATTGACTGCCATTTATCAAAAGACTTGTAGCATGCAACAACAATCCATGAAATATTTCCTCGGCCTCATATGACACATAGATAGATAGGCAAGAACGCTGATTGCTCATTCTGGTAGATCGACAGTGGTTATGTAACGCTAAGCTGGTACATCCTACTGGTGTACGATACTTCTAAGAGTTTACTATCCTCAAATATGCGTATGATATACGCTAACTCTAGTCGCAGTTATACGAAACCATCGACGTTCGAAAAAAGAAATGCTTACCATAACAAGGAAAAATTAAAAACAAACAAAAATATCGAAGAGGGTGAAAAGAGAGCTAGTGTTCCGCATGACCGAGATAACCTGTGATAATTCCAGATCAATACCAGCAATGGAGAGAATATATTACTGCACTTCAGTTCGTATCAGTGCCGGATATTTTAGGATCTACGCCGAGTATACTGTACAGTGTACCCCATGGCATAAGTTGAGTAAGTTATTTACATAGCATGTCTGGGATGAAGTACGACATCGTTCATTCATGTGTTTTGTTATCTAATTGACAGAATATTAAACTTACCTGAAACGTGACTCGAAAAAATAACACAATTCACATGGGAGGACCTTTACCTAGTCCTAGCTAGTAGATACCCAACAAGGTCGTGCGCTAGGTTGGAGCCATTTGGGATGCTATTTTTTTTATGATGACATTGATCACGCACTTGCTTATGAGGCCAAACGAGGGAGTGGGGGAATATGACAGATGAGTTATTATTCTTGCTTCAATACCTTATAGTTGGACCCAGGGCACGTGAGCCAACGAAATTTCTAGCCGCCGGTTTATTGAAGTTAAAATAGATCAGTCCCGGGTTACTGATCTATAAACGGTTCTAATGATCAAATCACGCTAAAATTAGCACATATGATACGTAATACATAAACCAACATTCCGTGAAAAAACTGGGTCGATTGATTTAGGTTAACCCCTAAAAAATCTATTTTGAAACTCGAATATTTATTTCCGGTCGGTCGTAACAAGTGATCCCGCGTTGAACAACCCTTAATAACTCGCGGACCAATTGCCATTCCACTATATATGACACACCAATGAATGTATAATTTTATAACGAATCTATCCATATAAGCCTCATATACACAGCAAACTAACGGGAGACGTTATCCCATTTTTAAGTCACCAACAACCTAGTTACTTGACCTTTATAAGCGTTGATTGTACTTTGCCACCTAGCGGTTGGAAGTTTTTACTTCACTTACCAATTACAAATGATCCAACAGTGACATCTAGCGGTTGGGAATTTTTATTTCACCAAACGCCTACAAATAAACTTCCAATGATCCAATCACGCTAAAATTAGCACATATGAAACGAAATAGATAAACCAACATTCCCCGATTGGGTCAATTGATTTAGGTTAACCCCGAATAAATTTATTTTGAAACTAGAATATCTATTTTGGGTCAGCCGCAACGTGTGACCCCGCGTTGAACGACCCTCAATAACTCGTGAACCAATTGCCGTTCCCCCATATATGACACACCAATGTATGTAGAATTACATAACGAATCTATACATATAAACCTAATATGCACAGCAAACTAACGGGAGCCGTTATCTCGTTTTTAAATCACCAACAACCTAGTTACGTAACTTTTATATGCGTAAAAACTTCCAACCGCTAGATGTCACTGTTGGATCATTTATACCCGTTAAGTGAAGTAGAAAATTCCAACCGCTAGATGGCTAAGTACAATCAACGCTTTTAAATGAACTTCTAATGATTCAATCACGCTAAAATGAGCACATATTAGACCTAATACATAAACCAACACTCCCTGGAAAAAAATTGGGTCGATTGATTTAGGTTACCCCCCCCCCCCTCTATTTCGAAACTCGAATACCTATTTCGGATCGGCTGTAACGAGTGCCCCCCCCACCCCCGTTGAACAACCCTTAATAACTCGTGGGCCGATTGCAGTCCTACGAGATACGACACGCCAATGAATGCAGAATTTCATAGAAAATACATATGAGTCTCATCTGCACAACAAACTAACGGGAGCCGTTATTCTCTTTTTATGTCAAGGTTGAGTAACTAGGTGGTTGGTGACTTAAAAAGGGGATATGTTTTGGAAACATTTCCACAGGAAACTTGTAGCTCAAATTTACTTGCAGTTTTCGGGAGTGGAAATCATCACAATGAGTTTCAGTATATCCTCAACTTCCTTACTATATCTAGTGTGTAGTTTTCAATAGTTATACGAGATCTTTTTCACACACTACAATCAAAATAGACTGTTCTAGTGGACTACTGTAGTTTACCAAAGTGCCTTCATCTAGATTCTAGACTAGTTGTTCTCAACGTTTTTTCTGTATTCCTTCCTTACCAACCCCAGACGCTTGATCATTACAGCAAACAAAAGAACAAAAAATCAATCACATATTTACAAATTTCCATACAACTTTAATGAGAACCCTGAGCCTCGTGCTGAGAAACAAATAGTCATTTGTCATTACAACTCGAAGCTAGTAGGTAAATCTAGATTCTAGAAAACTATCATGTAGCACTGATAACATCAGACCTTGCGTAAACAGAAAAAAACACCTAGAAACTGTTTTCCAAATTCCTCCCCAATTCCCCACTTGAGCAAATTTCCTCCCTGGAATTTTAAATTCCTCATTTATGGAGCCAAGTGGCTCCGGTGGAAAACCACTGATCTAGACTGAATTTTGTAGATCATAACTCACGATACACGAAGCTGTTGTGTATTTTCAGGAATAGTCGTGTGGTTGTGGTAAACCAACGATGTTGCTATTTTTAATATTGCTTGGTACGTAACTGAGTTTATAGGGAACAGAATTGTATAAAATACTACTGACAGTAATAAGAATTATGATTCTTATTACCGTCTTTAGTAATTTATACACTTCTATTCCCTATAAGTTAATCATTGTTGCATTCCAGTTCTGTAGAAAACCAGTCAGTCTGAAAATAGCCCAAATAATAAGAAACGAGGAAATTAAAGATCTGTAAGCTGAATCCAAGGAAATTCTACGAGTTGAAGTGTAAAAATATTTACCAGGGCGCACTTCAGACCTTCAGTTATTTTTGAAATCTATTACATTCTTATGAAAAAGTTTTAATTGTCTAAACATCAACTATTTCTGCTTCCATTTCCGGTACTGAAATATTACCTTGCTAGTACTCGACTCAATAAAACATATTTTATCCTGGGAGATTTTATTAAAGTGCGGAATTTAATTTCGGAGATCAATTTTCAAAATGGAACAAGTAGTAACTACTATTTAGGAATATACGATGGTTCTTCATCAGAAGACGAAGATTCCGACAGTTCCAATTTTCCTTTTTTGTTAATTAATAACGAGTTAGTTTTTTCCACTTTGCGTTTCTTAGCGCCCGCTTTCGTTGACACGACTTTAGTAACCTTTCCCGTCAACGCCGCCGCTGCTCTCTGCACCCGTTTACTCGCTTTTTTACTAGAAACAAGAGGGTTTCTAGCATATAAATAGTTAGTGATTTTCGATTGCTCCGTACGTTGTTGTCCCATGTTTTTGATTAACGCGAGCAATGTTTCGTTCACTTTACGCATGGACCAGCCGATGTTATTAACGGCAAATCTACGTAACTCGTCTAAGTCTGGAAATCCCCACTCAAATTCGGTTCGCGTATCGTCGACTACCGGTTTGAGGTATGCTTCGTAAACGGTTGCGGATGGAAAGTCCGATTTCAAATTTAACCGACGAATATGACTTTTGATTTTCGTTTCAGTTTCTGTGATAAGACTTTTTTTTTCGGCATTATTTTTTAACCACCATTCCTTGAATTCCCAAAGTCCGGAAATTCCCTCTACTTGAAATTCTTTTATGATCTCCAGTGCAGTCACCGAACCAACACCTTCGATACCGCATGTGTAATCGCTTCCACTGCATAGTGCAATGCAAATGAAGCGATCTCTGTTAATTCCAAGGCTCATTTCAATATCGCACACATTAAAGGCAACTGGGTCACTTTTGCTATCGAACATATTCCTTATCACGAGCTGCCCGCCGAACAACCAAATGTCCGAATCCTCAGTGATGGTCCCATTCGTCAAACCAAGAAGTTCTAGGGTAGCACATTGTGCCTCCGCTTCTTGCGGACTGATTAAGTAAGGTATACCAAAGAGCTTTAACAATTCCTGACATTCCGTACGAGCAGAACTTGACAGGTCACGAGAAGCTCTCTCTTTCGCCTGAGCCATTTTCTTTAGTTCTCGTGATTCGGCATCAAGCTGTGTAGTGAATCTCTCTACATCATTGATTTCTAAACCTTCCCACAAATTCGTTGGTTCCACATTATTTATGTTATCTATATTGCTATCATCACACAACTCGTCACTTGATAAAACTATATTAGCATTATTATTTGAACTTGATACGACTGTTGCAATGTCTGCTTCGATTCTAGATTCATTGCTTGGCACATTTCCAGCTTCTGCAGAAACTTCAATGAAATTATCACTGCCACTAGAGTCGCTATCCGTCTTCATTATAGCAGTTTCTGTCAATACATTACCTGTGGAATTGTTGGGAACATAAATACTCTGATGCTCTGAACCAATTGCAATGTGATCACGTTCTAATATATAAGAGTCGACATGGGAATTAGCAATACATGGTGAATTATTACTAACCACAGCCTTTTTCATTTTCTTCTCATTACTTTTCATTGCGTCACCAATGTTCAACTGGATTACATCGAGCTCTTCGCCATTAGTATTGGGTTCAACAATTATTGCTGGTTTTCTTGTTTCGTCAGAATTATTATGATTTTTTTTTTTATTCACACTTTCGGCCAGGGTATTAGTCACTCCCTCATTTAATACGTCGGATAGAATAATGCTTTCCATCTTACTTTCCTCGTTGTCAAGTACCGACTGAACTGTAACGACTTCTGCCATTGCAGTGTTATGTGTCTTCCTCAAGATAGAATTTTCACAAGCTTCATTCAGATTAATCCTTTCACTATTATCAGCAGAATGTTGGATCAACTCCGGCTTACATTCTATAACATTCTTACATTCTGGTTCTGACTTATTTCTTTATAAAACCTTACTCTGTTTCCGTATGAGAATGTAATGTGATGAGGAATCAGAAATCAATTGCCTCGCGTCGATTTTATGCGGAACATCATCCTTTCCGATAAACTTATCGAGAAGAGAGGTGGAGGCGCTCTCTTCTGTAATTTTTTTCTCGACCATTTCCATTCTACGATTAATTTTGCTTTTCGCTAGTAACCCGGCAATTTGGTAGCTTGAGAAAGAATCCGATTGTTCAGGCATCACCTCCATGCGAGTTCTCCTTCTCTTTTTGATCTCCTTCAGGTCCTTCAGAAGCTCATATTGGATGTCTGAAGGCAAAGATCTGAAGTCTGATGAATCGATATCAAGCGAAGCAATATTGAAGAGCTCGTTGTTTGGACCATCAGTAAACCTTGCTAACATATCGGCTCTTATATTTAAATCTTCTTCGAAGTCTTCATCATCACTTTCATTCCTCAGTTGCGGGTTAACAGCTGGCAATTCGAAGATGTCTCTCTCTACTTGTGGATTCTTTGGTTCTTTGTCTAGTTTTGCAATAGTTTTTTCTGACTCTTGCACTTCTGCAACAGGCTCTGATGATGGTGTCTGTAATGCTGTTTGCAAAATTTGTTTCTGCAGGTGAAGTTGCAAAATCTTCTTGTTGGCCCTGTTGCTCTCCTTCAAATTGTAGTCCCTTCTCTGTTTTCTCTCTTGTATCGTTTTTCGCTTTATCAGAGGTGCCTGACCATCAAACACAAAGACCGGTTTTATTCCGAAATGTAAAAGTTTGCATATTCGATTGAACAGTGTCACCAAATGGGCATTGCTCATTGAATGCCCTTGATAATCTCTCATCCCTTTGATTGCTTTGTTGAGCCATACACTAATATCCACTGCAAGGACTTTCCCCCTTAATGATTCATAGTCCAAGGGTCTTCCTGTGCCATCCAGCAACTTCCATAAGCCGTTCACTCCCATTTCCAGAAGATAGGAAAAGAAATGGTAAATACTGTTGAAATTGAAAAAAATAATTATGAAATTGTAATAATGAAACTCATACAAAGGATCTGTATGAAAATTTACACCGTATCTTGGAACCTGAAAGTAGTAAGTGTTCGAACTGGATATCGCATGATCAAGCCTAGTAGGTTCAAACCAACAGTGTGTACAACCGCCAATTATTTGACATCCACTTAGTAGGAAATATCACTAATATATCCAAAAGGTGTTCCATTAGAATTTTGAATTCGAAACCAGATATTACAATATCATATAGACTGTTTTACGAAACATGATGTTGATGTTGAGCGTATGGGCGTATGCTTTAATCGAACTTTTTTCAGGAGGTTGAGAGGTCAAAGGTAAAACATCTATTATTTGTTGTATTTAAAAATTCATTCTTGTACCATAAGATTCAAAACAGCATGGCGTCTTCAGATGTGAGAGATATCTTGGATTTAAAAAATGACGATAGAACGATTGCACCTACGAAGGCAAGCATTTTGAAACAGGTAATGCGTGAAAGATAAATTTTGGCGTATTTGTTGCCATATCCACGTTCTACTTACACTTCATTGTAATCGTAACTCCCGACTTGTAGGCTCAGAAAAAAACAACAAAGAAAAACGAAAATGCCTTCAAGCGACCAGAGGGTATGCACAGAGAATTATATTCATTGCTTTATTCAGATAACAGGTGTGGTATAATCGCATAGCTAGGAAAGTAGATTTTTAAAATTTTGTAGTATTTATCCAGCTCATATTTTATCAGAGATCAACCCCCGCTCATTCCCACTGACACTTCACAAAAATATCAAACTGCAAAGGCAAAATTAGGATGTACAGTCGTCCGGCCTTGGCGCTGGATGCCTTTCACCAACCCTGGCCGAAAAGATGGGGCTGTATTTCACCACTGGAGGAGAGCAGAAGATGAGGGAAAGGATTATCCATTCGCCAAATTTAACAAGGTCATATTCTGACTGTTAGATATTGATTGAATGATTATATGAACCAAAATAAACTTAAATTTTATAAAACATGATACCAATGTAATATAATTCACAGAGTGTCCAGATCCCAGTGTATTCTGATCAAGAATATCAGTTACATTTGGCAAGGGAAGACTGGACACATGAGGAGACAGATCACCTATTTGATTTATGCAGACAGTTCGACCTCCGATGGTACGAAATAATTAAAAAAGAGAACAATTTTTTTAAATTGTTACTGTAATATAATCCTTTACAGGTTCATAATTCAAGATAGATTTGACCAGCAACGTTTTTCACCAAAAAATTTGCGCTCTATCGAGGACATGAAGGAGAGATATTATGCTATATGCAGCGAGTTAGATAAGGTAATGAAATTATTTTATTTGTTGAAGAAAAACATTTCTTGAATTGTGTTGACATACAACAGCTTCGAGCACCCCCCGGTCACACTGAAGTTGCCAACCAATACGTTTACGATGCGGATCATGAACGTAGGCGGAAGGAACAATTAAAGAGACTTTTTGAAAGGACTCGTCAGCAAGTGGAAGAAGAAGAGATGCTTCTTCAAGAACTGAAGAAGATAGAAACGAGGAAAAAGGAAAGAGAAAGAAAGGCTCAGGTATTGTTTCAAACATCATTACTAGCAGCCAGAATAAAATAAATGACAACTCAACAATCTGGCTTCAGAACCTTGTTTAATAATTGAGAATAAGATTGTCTATACTTTTTTAGGATCTACAGAAGTTAATCGCTGCAGCAGATTCTGGAGTTGATGGTGTAAGAAGAGCAGAACGGAAATCCGCCAAGAAAAAAATGTCATCTACACATTTGCGAAAAGGGGATAACAGTCAAGATGCCAAGGTAACCCACCGTAGAGGTGCAATGTTTTTAACTGCAAAATGAAGGCCATGCCATGTGCCCTTATGCTTGTTATCCTGGTTGTCATATTTTCAGGTCGTGGAGAGTGCATCTGGAATTAAATTTCCAGATTACAAAGGAGCAGGAGTTATGCTTCGTTCGCAGAGGGTAAATCTAATCTCTTTATAGACATACTGATATCTAAATATAAGGACTGATTATAAATCAAAACACAGATATTAGGTTTCTTTCAATAATCTGTCAAGTGATTTCATAGATGAAACTGCCCACATCTGTTAGCCTGAAGAAACTCAAGGCAATCGAACAGTTACTGTCAGATTTCAACATCGAATTGCATCCTATGCCAACCAGTACAATATCTCAGCTTTTCAACGAGCTAAGGTATTTCAACTATCTCATTACAAATAACTTTAAACCTGACAAAATTTATTTCATCTTCCAGAAGCGATTGCGTTCTCCTGTATGACCTTAAGATGGCACATGTCAATTGCGAAATGGAACTACAAACACTCCGATATAAGTGGGAGGCCCTCGCACCTGGACGCATTCAGCCCACAATGATAAGCAAAGAACACATCGTCAAGGAAAAAAATGCAACGTGCGAAGATACAAAGGTAACAGTGACAACAATTAGTGTACTAAAAATATTATTTACAATACTTACAAGTCTGTCTGATGTTTGCTGCAGCCTGTGACACAAACAATTAATATAAAAACTGAGATGCCTTCAATGGATGTCAATAGTTCTGCCGCAGCACAAGTGAGTAATTAGTCAACAAATCTTTACGTTAGCGTAATACTTTTGAGATCAATGCATTACTTACTATTTCCAATAGCAGAAAAAGCGTGCTTCTCCAGCACTGCCTATTGCACAGACAAAAAAAATGAAGATCTCATAGACCTAGGAGAACACTTATCAACAAGAGAATGTTGGCAGAACTAGCCAATGGCAATGGAGCAGCACTTACGACATGCAAAAGAAAAGACTTTTATATGAATTTGTCATTAAACAGGCTTTTCAATCTTTGCTCTTTATCCTTCTGAATGTTACACAACAAATGACCAATATGGATGAAGCTTTCCACACAAGTACAATTTTTCCAGAGCTCATAACCCAAAGATCTGGTACAGTGTAAACAAATGTTACTTTATTAGATATAAAATCACAAAGTGATCACAACTCAGATGGGCAGAAAGACCATAAAATAAAAAGAGCTCAGAAAAAAACAGTTGTTGGTTCCCTAAACAGGAAATTTACCAAAATGTATCATTGAACTTTGAGACAAGCCGATGTTAACAGTACAGAGCCACCTTGACATTCTATCTAATCAAATTGGCAACGTTATCAAAGCCGGGGCCAAGACGTGGGTTGATTCGGCCTAGGGATCCGACTTGGTTGAGGAACATTATGACAAAAGAAAACATTAGCACGATTGCAATTAGAGCTACAAACAATAAAACAAAAAGATTGCAATACTTCATAATGCCGATGTCTCCTTGCCTAAAATCCCTCTCTAAGAGAGCAGGCACCCGAATTTCATCTGCAAAAACACCTTGGTATTCTTCCTCATCCCAGACTATAAAAGTGTCAGCTATTTTTCCTTCCATATTCACTTTGCTAGGAAAATCATGAACTTGTGCAAATTCCGTACTAAAGTCATGAGTGACAGACGGTGGGGAAATTAAAGAATCAAAGCCACCCGAACTAGCCAACAGATTATCTTGAATTTCAGTCTCCGAGCTTTTTAACCCTTCAGAGACAACACTGGTTTTGATCGCCTTTTTGAATGTGATCCGACAGATTCGGTGGTCAGCAGACTGTTGATTTTCCTCTGCAATGCTAGAACCAGAACTCTGTTCTGGGTTGTCATCATGATAATGTGTGCGGTTGTCGTCCACACTCGTACTAGGAGCACCATTACTTTGACTTGTATTGTCATGTTCCGTTTCTGTAGGTGTGACGTCATCTCTATTATCTTCGTTGTTGGATGTTGGGGGTGGTGGTGGTGGAGGAGAACTATGTACATTTGTTTGAAATATAACTTGCCTTAGTCTCATTTGATGTTGTATGGCCGGCAATTCGTAATGGTGAAAAAAGTAGAACATAGAGTGCTGGAAGCCCAAATAAAATAAATGTTACTATGAGGTGTATATGAAAGCAAGTGATTCCCAAACTGGTGTCTCACATTTCATTGGTATGAAATAAGATTGTTCAATTGTACAAAGATAGGAATATACAAAATAAGACCACTACATTTAAAATAGCACATGGATTCTCAACCACAGAAGAATTTCCACACTTCAGGGGAAGAATTGGAATCACAGATTGGCAGATTCCAAGTGTTGTTATACTGAAATGACTGCACTTCCCCCATGTGCGACTCTATTTAACTCGTTAGGATTTTCGGTATTATATAAACAATTTTGGAAAGGGGGAACAGGAATAAGGCAAAAAAGGTTAAGAACCACTTGATTAGCATCTGTCAACAATATAACAAGAAAAAAAAAGGAAAAATGCTAGATGAAAAACACAAGCTATTTTGAAGCTTATGCAAAAAAAGCATCTCCATTGAATGTTTATTGTCATGCAATACCAAAAAAACAGGAAGAAAAAACCTACCTGAATGAAGAGCCAAGATGTAAAAAGTGCAATCTCGCTGAACTGTCCATTGAATCTGTAATGATACGCATAGAAAGCGAAGTGATACAAGAAGAAAAATCGAACCCAGTAACGACGGCTAACCACCGTGTGCATGCATATGGCATCAAATTGATCAGCGGTCCAGATCTAAAAATATAAAATCTATTAGCATTTTGGCAACAACCCTTGTTTATCTTGATACTTACTGAAAGAATAACATAAAACGCTAGCGTCGAATCGTTGAAAAATTCTGTCATGATCTCTTCAGTTCCGACGAGCGCGAGAATGATTGTCAACATTGGGGCAGCGGGAAACACTAATGTTGTATCTGTATCCAGCATATGAAGCAATTCAACTGTGAAGTGATTCCAATAAAGATATTGATATCTTTGTACCATTGTCTCATATATTATTTCACAGTTATCCTTACCCATAAATGTGAATATCTGGTGATAAGAATACCTCAGCAGCATTGTGACGACTAGGGTCTAAAAAGGACAAGTACAAATTTAGTCTCCGACATTATATAAAGCTTTATATTAGCATTAATTACATTTAGACTCACAAAAACCAGCATGACGACAAATGCCAGCAAGTAAGATGTATGACTGACCCATAACGTGATGAACTTGAAATGTTCGCCAGTGATAAGATTTCTCAAATAACCTAAAAGGCATTTGTGATTATTAGGAATTTATTCATAATGTACGCTGTAGCAATAACTGAGTATCAGGACATTGGTTCTGAAAATTTATGGTTCAAAATCTACTGTTACTGTAATATATATAATTCATTTATACTAGCATGAAGTCAAGGCTAACCTTTTACAATATGGATGGCTAACTAGCAAATCTTGTGTTCACTGTTATCTAAAACTAGATTACAGTATTACACTCTATTTAGCCAATTACCTCCTTGACTACTGTTTCCTCTTTCTGCAAGTTTCTTAATGCTACTCATGATCAGATCATCATATCCAAAAAACGTCTCAAGCATCCATCTCTTCATTCCCTGACCAAAGCATGCGTCTCTACTAGGATCTGAAGATACATGAGTAAATTTTTAACTTGTCACTTCAACGTTTAAAATCAGTACAGAAATCGAATGGCAAAATTAGTGCAGTACCTAGAGTGACCACAAGAACAGGAATACTGAGCTTATGCCTAGTGATAGCAGACAAGCGAAGAAATCCGAATTCAGTGCTGTACTCAATGGCATAATATTCTCGGACGGATTGAGGACCGACGCTCAGGCCTGACATGTCATGCATCTTGGACATCTTCATTTCCATTACCCTATCAGATATTGAGGGGTCATCTGCTATCCAGTGAGGTACTTCTAAAATATAGAATATTTATTACCTTTTAAGAACAACCGATACCATTAGCAATCAATGTAAAAATTATACTTGCACACGAGAAGTCACCTCAAATCTTGTTAACCATACTCGTTATATTTTGCACACTAATACGTTCTATTACTATCACTACTACAAATTTATTCGTGGGATTCATTGATTTATCAACTTTTTTTGCTGCAAAATTGTGTACTGCGAATTGTTAAGAATTTAAGGCAATAGTGTTAACAAAAGAAAAGGATTTTCACATTACAGGATTCCCAGGGGGAATGCAGATGCCTCAGGCACACTGGCGGCTACTTACTAGAAGGCCCACTGGATAAACCAAACAAAAAAATGCTGTTAGCTACTCAAAGTGAACTAGTTTATAAAAGTTATATTGTGTATAGTGTATATATAGTATAATGTATACTGTGAAATAACTAAATATACAACAGGAAACTATGCTTTTGCATGTCAGGATATTACGCTATTTCTAATAGTCATCACCCACAAGAATCACATTCACATTCGGCATGATTATAGCATGATATCATCCGGCTCGATTAAGTTCCACCTAGAGCACTTGGTACGACTAAGCATATGCCCTAATAAAATCAAAATCCTTGACAAAAGCAATTAAAACATACCTTGTTCAGAAGGTGCAACATCAATTTGAGCCATGACTTTTTCATAAATTTCTCTCAAATACCTTCTTGAATTTTTTTCCACAGAGGAATCCAGATTGGGTATCGGGCATTGCTTATCATCTATAAGACCAAACTGAAAAAACAGGTACCAAAATAATTGTGAGAATGTTGCAAATAAAGAATTTGGGCAATAAAATCAATAACGAAACACAAACCAGCTGTTTTGCTCTATGTATTTTGTCATATACTGTTCGTGAATTGTCTTCAACCACAGAATCTCTAACCATTCCCTTGCCATCTAAAGGAAGGGAATACTTGAAAACAGCTTCGTACGGAGTAGCACTATACGACGCCGTCCATTCCTCTGTGTTTCTCTTTACAAAATAAAGCTGGTAAGGAGGTAGAGATGTGTTGGTGTCAACCTAATGTAAAAAATAGGTATGATCAAGACTTCAAATATGGGATGCCATCTGAAAATGCAGTCTCCAAAAGTTTGAGCAAAAATAGAGTGTATTTAAGTAACATGGCAATACCTGAACTCGAATTACTCCTGTACGGGGCCAAATCTTCTCTATCTGCTCTAAACAGTCTCCAGAATCATTCACAAATGTCATGTGAATGTAGATGAGGAATAACAGCATGAGGATAGCCTGACGAAAACAAATAAAAAGTATTTGAGTAGAATATTTCAGCTTGTAGAACTAAATTGGGGAATTTATAGCTTATAATGAAAAGAAAATGATTAGACCTTGATAAGAGTGAAAAATTCAATCAGCCTCCGAACAGTGGGTCGAAAATAATTCGCATATCTCACAGATAGCGTTACAAAGAGGTAATGCATAAAAAATCCTTCACGGCTCCTTAGATTGTTACGGTTAAGGGCTGAAAAAAATATGTAAGACTATTATATAATTCAATAAAAACATAAATACGCTTTAATTTTATACAGAAGCCATGTTACCTCTTCTCTGACGCTGTCGTTGTCTTGATCTGCCTCTTTGTTCATGGGCATGAGTTTGTGGAGGATTTTGATTCAAAGCTTCCATATCCTGTAACTTTATTCGTAACTTGCTTAATATTATAACATATAGTTAATTGAGATTACAAAACCAACAAAATACTGTAAACGAAAAGACAGGTGAAGAATTATTATACAGCATACACTTGAAAACTTTTCGATCGTCAACTTCGATTCAAAAAGCTGCTAATGATATTTAGTTCACGTAAGCAAACCATGAAAAGGTAAACCATTTGTTTACGATCATTTTAAATCATTAGGCAAAAGTGAAAATCAACATAGGAGATATTCTGATATGAATGACGTCACTCGAATTCTAACCTAGACGAGAACTGTGCTGCAATTAATAGAGGTTTTTAAATGAACACCTTTTATATATAATTTAAATTAGTCGTACCATATCAAGATTTATCAAAGTTCTACATTATCATTTATTATTTATTTGATAAAACTAATCTTCTCGGATTACAGTATCTACTATTTATTGCTAACCCGTATTAATCTTTACATTATTTGCATCCTCTTTCTAAAAAAATACTATTCTAGCGTTTTGATATTGTAGTCAGCCATTCGTACTGCAAAACATTGATCAAATCGTGTATTTATCCATATCAGAACTTTACAACTAACTTATACACACTCTTGTTCCACCTCGATGTTAGCAAAATAAAATGTTACATAACCTGAATAAATGTTCACAACGACATTGTCAATCGCAACGCTAATCCTAATATTCCACTCCCCTGTACTTTAGCCCAGTTCTCAAAAACACAGAACAAAATCCTCCAGACAGACAGACAGTCATTTGAAGTGATGTCCTGCTTTCTTGCACATACTTCATCCATTTTTGATAATCGGGTCTACGATTCGAAGTGTTGTCCTGTTTCATGCTTTTATTGCACATACTTTTGTCTATTTGGATAATAAATACTACTACGTAGCAAAAGCTTCTTACAACAGCAAGAAGTGTCATAGCAGTGTCGAAATTTGTGGTGTTTATCCCTTAACAAGATATGGTATATCATGTACTACTGTATAGAGCATAGATATTTCACTAAAAAACTTCAAATAAAGAGGAATTGTACCTGTAGTAGAACCTTCACATAAAAAAAACTGGATATTCACTTTGAATACTTTGTTACAGGTAAGAATCGAAATAAAATACTGAAACAGTAGTTCAGTTTTTTGT
>QRAM01000301.1:40891-121634 GCA_013436055.1 Halocynthia roretzi
TAATAGAGGTTTTTAAATGAACACCTTTTATATATAATTTAAATTAGTCGTACCATATCAAGATTTATCAAAGTTCTACATTATCATTTATTATGTATTTGATAAAACTAATCTTCTCGGATTACAGTATCTACTATTTATTGCTAACCCGTATTAATCTTTACATTATTTGCATCCTCTTTCTAAAAAAATACTATTCTATCGTTTTGATATTGTAGTTAGCCATTCGTACTGCAAAACATTGATCAAATCTGTGTATTTATCCATATCAGAACTTTACAACTAACTTATACACACTCTTGTTCCACCTCGATTTTAGCAAAATAAAATGTTACATAACCTGAATAAATGTTCACAACGGCATTGTCAATCGCAACGCTAATCCTAATATTCCACTCCCCTGTACTTTAGCCCAGTTCTCAAAAACACAGAACAAAATCCTCCAGACAGACAGTCATTTGAAGTGTTGTCCTGCTTTCTTGCGCATACTTCATCCATTTTTAATAATCGGGTCTACGATTCGAAGTGTTGTCCTGTTTCATGCTTTTATTGCACATACTTTATCTATTTGGATAATAAATACTACTACGTAGCAAAAGCTTCTTACAACAGCAAGAAGTGTCATAGCAGTGTCGAAATTTGTGGTGTTTATCACTTAACAAGATATGGTATATCATGTACTACTGTATGGAGCATAGATATTTCACTAAAAAACTTCAAATAAAGAGGAATTGTACCTGTAGTAGAACCTTCACATAAAAAAACTGGATATTCGCTTTGAATACTTTGTTACAGGTAAGAATCAAAATAAAATACTGAAACAGTAGTTCAGTTTTTTTTAAACATTGGTGTGAATTTGTATTTAAACAATACCAGTTATATGAATATGATAAGCAACATATCAATGGTAAAAAGCTGTAACATATTCATTCATCTAACATAATAATTACTGCATTTTGATAAAGTCATATAGGTTTCGGCCCTATAAAAAATTAAATTTGGTTCCTTGTATATTGCTTCCAAAATGGCCCTTAGTTTCATAAGCCTTATTGAATACTATGGAAAAAACAGAAAACCTACAGCTTTGAAGTAACAAGACGTTAAACAAAGCTTACTGCACACATATCTTTAGGTATTAAGCATCTACAGCTTCAAGCAAAGTTTTTACAAAAATATTCATTAAGCAGGTCAATACAAGACATCAACTTGGTATCAGTATACTAAATGGATCAACACGTTCGTGACATCTGGTTTTGGACACCATTTGGAAAAAACACACCACATTAAATATACAAGTCGTTTAGAGATTTTCTATGGCTTCTAGGCAAGGCTGGAATAGGTGTCAAAGTAACCTTTCATCAAATCGAAGTGAAATCAATCTGAACATACAACTGCCTGACGCCGATCTAGAAAAACACAGTGGTAATTGATGCTTAAAGTTTACCCAACAGTAGATTGATAGAATAACATTAATCCACTTACCTGGGCAAATATAGAGTGAACCTGGCTCTGAATGTAACGTGGATTGGCATTAGGTGCAATTTGTATTTTTATTGTACCAACAAAAACATCGCTACAGAGTGTCCAAAAATGTGGTTCACTTATCCTGTATACGCCCTCTAACTGCATGATCTATGAGACATGTAAAGATAAAATTAATAAAAGTACTACAGCACACCGATTAGCATTTAGTATTCCCGTTCCGTTTTAATGTATTTTGTTTACAAGTTTCACCTTTTGGTAACCGCCTGGGAGTTGATTATCAAGCGACTTAGGAGTACGCTGCAAAAGAACACCAACAGATTCTTGCAAAAGTGGAATAACACTGTAGAAAACAATGTTATAAGGAATAACTCAAAAATATAGCACTACTTCCACTACGTTTGTTTACCAACCTGAGACCTATTAGAACCGCAATCATCATTGAACATATAGGATCGGCTATCATCAGGCCAAAGTATTTGACGAGAAAAGCAGACACAATAACCCCGACGCTACCTAATGTGTCGGCAAGGATGTGCAGAAATACGCCTGAAAATCACATAAGTGAGCAAATATTAATTATGTTCTGGGATATATGATATAGAATTACAGGTCCTGAAATATTCCCACTATGAACTCAGATCCAGCCTACAATCTACAATACATCATCAGACATATCATAAACAACTTATATATCCATGTCATTAAGATTTATTTCCTCTGCATGCTTTTACTTCAAAAGGGATGATTAGAAAAAAAACAGATATATTATTTGTGAAGCAGCAGTAAGGAATAGTGTCCCATTATTCTGTATTGTACTTGTACTATCCTAATTTTATTGCGAAGTCATCTCTGTATTCTTAATTGCACTTGCTTACTGTGTAAAATTTGACTTTGTGATGACTCGGGTGTGTGCTCGTGATGATGGTGATCGCCATGGTCATGGTGGTGTGTATGTTCATGACTGCCGTGGCCATGGTGGTCATGTCCATGATTGCTGTGATCATGTGAATGCCCTGAAGAATCGCATCACATTTAGTATTATAAAATATGACAATATCAAGACACAAAAAATTCAGTACCGTGATGATGATCACTGCTGTGTGCATGGCCGTGACTATGTCCATGGTCGTGTCCACCATGTGAGTGACCATGGTCGTGTCCACCATGTGAGTGACCATGGTCGTGTCCACCATGCGAGTGACCATGACCATGGTGGCCATGACCATGAAAGACAAATATTCCAACCATATTGACTAAAAATCCGAGGATGGAAACCAGAAGCAATCGTTCATGCTTCACCTCTGGCGGCTCAACTAAGCGCTGTAATCAGAAACAAATAATTGGAACGCAGAGCTAAAAGGATGCCAATTCATGACATGCTTTACCGCATGATGTATATTACAAGTGAAGGAGGTTCTTAATATACAAAATCAGTTTTTATTACCGGAAAAATAAAATAATTTTTGCTCGCTGACTACTATATTTTTTTATTTATAATGTTTAGGTAATTCAAAGATATTTGTTAACATTTTACATAGGATATGGCTAAATACCCAATCACACTAACTTATGCTGAATCTCAAGGTGAAGGCCGAGTATTGCTAATAATGAAAGCATGAATAAATTCAATTTATAAATGCTGATTTATATGCTCTGTTAAATGATGAGTATTACTAGAACTTTGCAAAATTTCTAAGATATCATAGAGAAGCTTTATGACATACCTCTATTGATTCAGAGAAAATGAAAAATGCAATAAAGAGAAGAAACAGAGCATTGATAAAACCGGCTAGCACCTCAGATCGCACGTATCTAGGTAGGAGAAAACATGAATAGACTATGTTATGATTAAATGAACTATACAATGAATCCCATGTACACTTACCCATAGGAAAACCGCTCATTAGATTTCCAATGTGAAACAACTGAAGCTGCCAATCCTGCCAGCAAAGCCGTGCAGTCGAAAAACATATGGAAGGAATCGGAGATTAAGCCAAGACTGAAGAAAACATCAGGAAGTGGTAATATTGGAAGGATCTAATTTCATGTTATTACATCAAAAGAAAATTTCAAACCTGTTGCTCCATATTCCCCAGAAAAGTTCTACGAAGGCGAATGATAAATTTAAGAGGAGAAAAAACAGAAGATTGCGAGAATTCTTGTCATGTATAATTTTGCTGAAGACAAACAAGAATTCGACTAATAAGATAAATTCACTCAAATCTAATGTGCTGTGCTGGTACTGGAAATTACGAAGGCAAATGAAAACCTACCTTGTCCAACCTTTAATTTTGCTCCATATGGCTATTTCTGGTTTATATTCACTATCTTTGTGGCTGACTGGCAGCATTTTGTATTCTATGTTGATTTATATCTTGAGAAAAGCATTGAATGAAAACATTGGTATAAAGGACAAGACTAAATACTCAATTAATTCTTGTGTTCGGCAACGATCACTTGATATACAATTAGTATACAGTACATATTTCTCTTTAAACATCATGAATACAATATTGCAGTTATAATAAAAAATGTAACCACAGCAGACTATTTATAAGAGAGAATGTGTGTGTATAGGTATAAAAATTATTAACGAAAACAACTTGAAATTGTTACGACAGCCTAGCGGTGTCCAGTCGAACTGCCTACAACCTTTTTTATGGCCCACACCCCTTGAGAATGTTTGATCATCCTCCTAAAAAAAGTACCATGATATTTGAAGATGAAGAGGTCTAATTTATAATTATTTTTGAACCACATACAGTAATGCGGGTGAACAAATCGAACTAAACCAATAAACTTTAACCGCTCAGCACGAATGCAACTATAAAATACTCGATACTCAAGGACACAAGCCACTTTGTCACAGCCCATCATTTTCCACCATCCTCTCGTCCCCAGGAAACCCCTGGCTTAGAGCAGTCTGTTCTCTCCTTGGTATGAACCATTGTGTGCAACTTCATTCATTTAAATACCAGACGAGGGTCGAGTACTAAGTGTGGACGTAATTTGGGATTTCATAAACTGGGGGATTTCCTGTATTAGTGTTATTGCAGAATTTAGTCTTTGTCTACTTGAAAGAACAAGATTAATCTAAATCGCAAGACGTTGATTAAGTAATTGGTAGAACTCTGTGATAATGTAACAACTTGTAAGTGAAACATATAAAGATATACTTAAAAATTCAATGAAAGTTGTTTTACCCAAGAAGAGATGACACGTCAGAGAATCTGGTAATAAGTTGTATACCAACATTCAGTAATCGTAGGCACAATAAAAACCCTTTCAAATCTGTAATTGCGACATAAAAAGAATTCTGGAATATAAAATCCTACTCGATAAGCTTGCTTCACGATGCAACTAACTGCTGTTCACACAAATTACCATATCATTACTTTCGACTGCGCAGTATGATATTAGCTATTATATAAAATTACTAAAACAGGATAAACAATATACTGGAGAGGATGTGACTAAGTAGAAGCAACATATAAATAAATAAGCGAGAGTAAGTTTATTCATACTTATACTTCCAGACTTTCCACTGATAAACGTCAACGACGTGTCAATGGGGATTTTTTTTTAATTTTTCGCTTTTACGCTGATCACACGTTGGTAGAAAACTACTGAACTCATAAAAGTGCAACAGACCGTATCAATGGGACCTGCATACGTTTACACTTCATTGAAAATAATAAAATAAATTAATGCACCTGATATTCATGGAAAATATAATAGTATAGTATTGCTATATATTTTTAAGCGAAGCCTATTTAAGAAGTATTTTGAGGTACTTTGTTTTAAAGGACAATAAAATACAAAGAGGAATATTACTAGAATTGTACTACAACTATTATAGAGGTTTTGTTTTGACCAATCACCTTCCATTATCGTGGAATGCAACTACCGGTAGTGGTGTTTTTTATGCTTCTTTAAGGCTTCGAAAAGCAACGATAAACTGCGATATTACCATTAAACTCTCTTGCCAACAAAGAATTTCCCACAATGAGCTTAGAAAAACTGTTTCAGCAGATAATAGAATCAGAGCAAACGTCAGAAAGCAGAAGAGAAGGTATTACTCAAGCTAAAAAAAAAATATCGACGTGCGAAATGGAAATACGTGCGATGACAGAATCCTGTTCCTCCATGCGTTGTAAAGTCAAAATATTATCTAGCCGTTTGCAGGATGAACAGGCCGAACGTTTGGTATTGCAGGAGCAGAGCAGGGTTCTTAAAAACAAGAAAGCAGAGATTAAAAAGTCGATAGAGAGTTTACAGGGCGTCTTAAACGACAGTAGGCTACAGTTTCATGATAAGCAGAGCGACTATTGCAAAAGGGTTGTTTCATTTTGTTCCGACTATGATCTGACAAGCGACCGATGCAAAAGAACTAAAGGAGAAATGAAACAGGATAAGGGTGAGCTGGAGCAAAAGAAGCGACAGTTGATGAATGAGCTGGAAGACCTCAACTCGAAGGAAGAAAGAATTTCAGAAATTTTAGCACAAAGAGTTTGCTCTCAGGCTGATATTTCTGAATTACGTTCATTGATAGAAATGGAAGATAAGAAAAGTAGCGAGATGCGAAGAGAGTTTCATGAAATAGCACAAAAAGTATACTTATTTATTGCAGTTGAAAGTAGTATAATTTCAAATTCTGTGTTTCACTCTACATAATTTCGTAGTCATTAATTACGGTTTTCAAAGGTAACAAAGGCCCAGTACAATTCTACATCCAACCCAGAGTTACTGAATATACAAAGGGAGCTAGATTCCATAAAGAATTATCAGTTGGAGAAAACTGTGCTAGGCCTTAGAGGAGAGTTGAGCATTGCCAAACAAACTAAAGGATGCCAGAGCTCAGCTGAAAAGTCAAAAACATTCAAATTTTATCAACCAAAGAAACTTGCTTGATTTATATCTTTTAGTTTTAAGTAGTTTTTATGATTATTTGAGTTGTAACATATTTTTTCTTTTTAAATGCAAGTTACCTGGCTTGTATCCTACAGATAAGTCCACATTGTACTATTAATGTGAATAGAAAACATGGAATGTAATTGTTTTGCCTACTTTGGTCTGGTCACCATTGTATTCATCTTAACCAAATTCTTGAAAAATCTCTACGACGGGATGCAGCTCTACTTTTTCAGCACTTATCCGGATTTTTCCAAGTATGGTAAATGGTCGATTATCACTGGAGCGACTGATGGTATTGGGAGAGCAACAGCAAGGTATGGATAAATGATGAAGGGATTGAGCTCTACTGTCTTAGATACTATTACCACCTGGTAATAATTCTATTTAATATTTGCAAAGGCTGCTAGCTGAAAAAGGTCAGAATGTTGTTCTCGTGAGCAGAAACGCTGAAAAGTTAGATAATACTGCGGCAGGAATCCACAAAGACTTTGGTGTTGAGACTAAAGTTGTCGCTGTCGATTTTACTGACAACGAATCGATATATTCCGAGATATCGAAAACTGTGCGAGACCTTGACGTCGGAGTTCTTGTCAACAATGTGGGTATCGCTTATGACCATCCTGAATATTTCCTGGAGTTACCAAACTTGTCGGCAACCATAACGAAAATGATTCGGGGGAACGTAATATCCGTGGTCAAAATGATTGAATTAGTACTTCCAGGTACATTATGAGGAACAGACCTTGTAAATCATTTATAAAGTAGAGATTGTAACCTGTTTGCTTGTGTCACGTAGGAATGGTTGAAAGAAAAAGGGGGCTAATACTGAATATGTCATCTGCCGCTGCTTTAAGACCAACTCCCATGCTGGCTCTGTATTCGGCAACTAAAGATTTTGTGAGCCACTTTTCTAAGGCTGTTAGTTACGAGTACGAGGATCAAGGTGTGAAAATCCAGTGCGTAATGCCATTTTACGTCACATCGAAGCTATCGAAAATTAGAAAACCAAGTTTGTTGGTACCGACGCCGGAAACCTTTGCAAAAAGCATGCTAAGAGGAGCTGGAGCTACAAGGTTTTTGATTAAATTCGAACACTCGAAGCAATGTTTCCTGAACAATTTTTATTAATAGAATATAGTGGCTATTGAAGTATCCTCTTCTTATTGCAGGTTCACACACGGTTATTGGGCACATGCACTCGAGGGCTGGGTAGTGTCACTTTTGCCCGAATGGGTCTACGCCTATATTACACTTAAGCAGGGCAAGGCTGTCCGTTCACGGGCTTATAAAAAGAAAGAGCAAAAGCAAACCAACGGAGAAGAGCCTAAAAAGGATCTATGATGCAAATTTAAAATAAAACATATATTCAGAAAACCCTTGGTATAATTATCTGATCTTCATATTGTGTGCTGTAATCTGTTGTTATCCAAAATAAATTTCATACCAGGAAACACTATGTTATCATTCCAGAATTTAAGGTAACACTATTACCTTATCCAGCTTAGTTGATAGCTTTTAGTATAGTATTCAGGATTTGCCCACACTGCTGAACATTTTGATCAGGTCGTCCACTTGGCTCTTCTTGCTGGACTTTTTATCATATAACAGAGAAGCTTTCAGAGAACTGAAAAGTTTTTCTTTACACACACCTGTGATGGCTCCATCTGAAGTACAAGACAGTATTCAAATGCACAATTAAAACTATGGGTGAGTTATAAACAACAACAGTAGGGCAATAAATGTACCTTGATGCAAGTGAAGCAACAATTCAGATAAGTTCAATGCTTCTTCGCGGATTTTTGTGTATTTGGCATTACCTAGTTACAAATAATAAAATACAAATGTTATCTAATATTGATTTACAAGTTCAAATGCTATGTGACACAGTTGAGCTAAACTTAGTTGAATGTAATTAATTGTCATCATTTTCAATTGTCAAGTAATTTAAGAAATAAAAATTCCGATAAGAACATTATCATGAACTGAATTACATAAACGGTACTAAATAACTAACTGTACCTAATGAGGCTAACAGGCTATTCAGAAACCCAATTTGATCCACATTAAAAGCAGTCTTTTTTGTAGCATTATCTGGTTGACCGTTCCCGAACGGATCTTCGTCATCCACTTGCATGGCCACCTGGTCGCTAGCTATTGTCTCCTTCATAGCTTTTAAAATTTTTGTCATTGCCTGCAATGCAGCTAATTGAATGTTCCATGTGCCGAGAGATATGTGATCACTCAGTGATTTTACAACTTCGGAAAAGTGGATATCTGTTAAAAATGATACTGATTATACTATGGCCGGATTTAAGTTGATCATGTGGTGTAGAGTCCAGAGTTGATCAAAGACAACTTTATTGATTACACAGGCATTTAATTCTACATGTTACGTTTCTGAAAATTTGCATTGCAGTGGATCCTCATAGTACGAGTTTAATTCGTTCCACGACCAGGCTCGTATAACGATTCACTCGTATTACAAAACACGTTTTTCTATTGAAATTAATGGAAAACTAATTAATCGGTTCCAGGCTCCAAAAACCACGCAAAATGCCGTTGTTAAGGTATTTTTAAACAGAAACGTACAGTTATAATTAAAATAACAATAAATATGTGTACATGTACGTTACGGACAGGACGTTTCTGCTACGAAATAAACACATGAATCAAGTGAATGCAGACTGCGCTTGGTGAGTACAGCGCGGTAAATTGAGCATGTGCTCTTTCTTTCTTACAAATCGATGAGTCAGCTAGAAAGGCTATTTATTGACTCCCTTTACTTTGCCATTGTGTATGACGATCGCTCGTACTGTGAATCTGTACTCGTCGTTTGAAACAAAAATATTCACAAATGGCGGCTCGTATAGCGAGTTTCTGGGGGGGGGGGGCGCTCGTAGTATGAGGATCCACTGTATATCCACTGTATAAGAAAGTCAAATATACCCTATATACCTTGTGTTTCTAATATATTTGGCCAAGAAATACCACAAGAGTTTATGGAAGTTTCCAATAAAGCCAATTTTAGTTTACTGTTAGCCTCCTTCTCATTTTTGCTCTCATTCTCTGAGTCTGAATCAGATTCTTTCTGCCACATTTCAAAATAAAAAGTACCTAGTAATAGTGAATATATACCGATCATTTCACAAAGGGTTAATTTGTATACCTCATTAGTCATTTTGAACTGAACCACTTTAGCCAAGTACATATGTAAACTTATACCTTCTGAATAATCGGTTGAAGAATCTTCCAAAAGTATGCAAACTTGTCCACCTTATAAGATTCCAAAATTGAACCAAGACATGCAATTGCTTCGGTTTTGTACAGTAGTTTGTCCCTTCTGCACTCTTTGAAAAAGAGTGACAAAATCTGTGAAATAATCCAGAAGAGGCTTTGAAATGATAATAAGCTTGTACATACTTGTAATGTGAGGGATTAAAACAACAGGTCTACTGTATAAATTTGATTTACCGTTGACATATCCTCATCTGTTATTCCCGTTTTGCAATGAACTGTGACTGCACACAAGGCAGTGAGCAATTTTTCTTTCCCATCCCAAGTCCTTCCTTGCAAGCCATGGATAAGAACCTATGACATTCAATGAGTAAGAAAGGCGAAAGAATCTAGAGAATAGACCCTAATTGAACTTAACAAACCTCCAATAGTTTCCGCAGTTGTACCCCAACGATTGTTCCCTCTCTTTGTTGCTTAGCAATCGTCGCCATAGCAGCTGCAGCCTGTGCCTTAATTTTCCACTGCGGTGATAAGAGCGCCGATGAAGTGAAATCAATCAGTTCTTCTAGATAAAGCTTTATAGAAGTAGCAGTCCCAGGAGTAAATTCATCCCAAACTTCAGTCCACAATGACTTTGGTGAATTCGAGTCTTTTTTGCTGCATGAGAATTTTAACAATTGATTACTTATGCCATTAGAACTGTCTTCAATTCATGAATGAACAATAGGCTTTACATACTTGGTAGTGTCCGTTCCAGCATTTTTCCTGGCCTCAACTTCATGCATACCGAGGAAGGCCAAGGGTAATGTTATGCTGGCATAAGCACGGATCACATCAGGAGTATTCTTCCCTATTGCAGATATAGCAATGGCTGAAGCATGTCTATGAACATCATCTGAATAAAGAATAGAGCCTTCAGTGAACCAATAATTCGTATTGGATATGTGGGGAAGGATTATGAATTGAAACATAGCTTCATAAGGTTTCTTTACTAGTTTTAATCATTTCCAACATACATCCAAATAAACTGTTTCACTTCTATGGACTTATCTATACAGTCATATCTAGAGTAAATCAAATGAATTAGGGCCCTCATACCTTCCTTTTCCAGGTACCAGGACTGAAATTTCTTTATGATCTTGGCAATGCTGGCATCCTTGGCAACCCTGATAACATGACTGATTGCATCGGCATCACATTTTCTAATTGCGATTGAAACGTCAGTTAGCCCTGGAAAATGAATCAATGTCAGTTGAGCTCAGTTGTCCCATTTAAACATTACTTACCTGAAACAAGAGCATTCAGCAGAACAGATGAATATGGTGTCAGATCTCTTCCACATTGGGAAACAATCAATACAATAATGTGAGAGCATCCAGCCTGAATTAATGGACAATGTTATATCATATACAAGAGAAGACAATGATTAAGCAGAGCTCTGGAAAGAGTTAAATAGAGCAGAAAACCTGCACAAACTACTGATCAGCATGCGAAAATACTAAAAATCTAGTGAACGGACAGGTAAAAATGTACCATTAAAGTGTTTTCAAGCTATACCAGTTTGGTAAACAAGTAATGTTTAGTTGTTTCACATGCATTATACAATACACACCATACAATTTACATGCTTAAGCAGGTTTTAATATTCTGTTTTACCTTCGTCATTATTCCAACACTTCGCTTTTTCAGCTCTGCTAAAACCGGCACTAATTGCTGCAGTGTTTCGCTGTCCGCATACTTTAGAATGCGTTCGATTGTCTGAACCATGGGAGAGGAACGTGCAGCATCTACACGAGCAGCATCCAACATTTCCCGAGCGTTTTCATCACCTCTTACAGCCAAGTAATTTAAAGTCTAAATCATGCAATGTGTGACAATGAGAGATTAATAATCACAACAGATTACTGATTTTAAAATCACTCAAGGTATAAGAGAGTAAACTAATTATCCGTACTTATTTTACTAAAAAAAATTTCCATCGGAGTTCAATAAAGTTTTCAACAAGATATTCCAAAATTTTCCCGCACATATCAATGTAACTAGAATTATTAACATAATGACAAAGGAATAGATCCACTTACAGGTGGCTCAAAATTAGACAGAGCTTCCAGCAATGCAACCACCATTTGTGGAATGCATCCGTGAATGAACTTGCCGCTTTCTTTGCTTATATCCACCAATGTTTTGAGGCTGAATAATATAAAACTAGTTTTAGATACAGTAAATGCAAGTGCAGTATATACATTGGTTAGGAAATGCTTGTTGCCATGCCAGTTTTATACTGTGTTCAAACTATTCTAAACAAGAGATCCTATATAAAATGGACTTTGCGATATATGTGTGTAGCAATAACTGCATAGAGACTTAAGCTCTAAGGCTTGCTAACAAAGAGATTATAAAAGCAGTTTGCTTGCCGATTATGACTTCTCAAAATGGAACAACTAAAAGTACAAGCCTCCGTTCAGTTCATCGCCTATTTTTCTTTCTCTAAATTTAGCATGCAGGAAGGGAAGATATAACCACCCAAATGACGAGACATCAACTCCAGTATTATTTATACTATACCCGATACCTTATTCCAGATACTTCTTTCACCTTGCTGGATAAACCATCCTTGAGTAAAACCGAAATGATATTTGTGACAGCCATTTCACCAACACTGCCCTGATCTCGGTCACATAGTTTTAGCGTTACCTGCAATAAAATAACGCTGAAGCATTTGAATAATATAGTTATAGTTAACAGTATATTTAAAAGTAGTAACTAGTCCATTTTAGGTTAAACACATGAAACTACCATATCAAGCATCAATATACCAATAATATAAAAGTCAGGCAGAATTCGACTCCTAATTCTCAAAGTAAAAGGAGCTGGGTTTTAGACATTTACCTTTTTCAAAGAATTTGCTGCAGCTGTTGCCGCATCACGCACAGTTTCTTTGATATCATCCATCACTTTCAGTGTTGAACTCCAAAATTCCGGTAATGCACTAAAAACACAAAATACCAATAATTCATTTCCTCTAAAGATCTTCCATTTTATAAAGGATTATTGCAAAATACTTTATGAATATGTTTTTATCTTTTCCTTGCATGCCTCTTCCACTCCGCAACAGATCAGAGAGAGCATAGCAGCTTGCTTGACGAGTTCTCCATGTTGCTGAGAGTAAATTTTTACTCAAGTCATTGGTGACTTCACGAATATATGTGTCGATCTTGAAATAAAGCAGGTTACTAAGATATTTTACACTGGACAGGCGTTTCAGGAAACTGTCATCTTTAGAAAGTTTGTATTTCATTGCCCCAGTATAGAGGTAATATAGTTTTCATCATGGATGGATCATAGTGGATATACGATTTTTACCAAATCTATCATCTTAACCCAGGCCAGATTAGCTGTAAGAATATCACATGTTTAATTGTGTACACAAGTTTCAATTAGCAATTACAAATTTTTTGGAAAGACTTGTATGTTAATGGTTAACACATGTACAATTGCTCCCGCATTGGCAATCGCGAACAATTTTAAAAATTGCCCACAGACCACAGACAGGAAGAAAAAAACACAAAACAAAACTTCAATCAATAAGCGTACTCATAAACACAGCTACTCGGCCAAACTGGCGAAGGGCAAGGAAATTATTGCGCAAATCAAAATGCCTTTCACACCCTGCAAAGATTATTATGACCTTTATCAAATGGGACGGAATATCGATAATTCATAAATTCATTCGCTTTCAAATTTAGAAACCGAATAAAAGCTTGCCTATACAGTGAGCATGTGTATTTGTACAGGTGACATTTATCTGGAAAGAAATGAATGGATACATACACAATGCCAAAGGGTGTAACTTACTAGTGGTATATATCAGGTGCATCACAGGACTGTTATCTTACAACGGTTAAATGTAATTGACATGAAAGTGTTTATGAATAACAAACGTGCAATGAGTCATTGACCACACTACTGTGACCGGGCCTGCGATAACAACTACATGGTATGTATTAAATAAGTTTGATTGAAAATATGGAATGTAAATGTTCATTAAAAATTTGTAACAAGTTTATGGGAGTAGGGTAACATTAGAATTTGAAGGAGTTTGAATATTAAAAATGATGATCTAATTGCATATACAAAGATTCAATATTATTATTACAACTGAAGGAAACTTGAAGGGTGTTGAAATACAAGGTTTACAAAGCAGCACTGGTCTATAAATGATTGCTTCATCAGATAAAGTCATCGAGCTTCGGAAAAACAAATTTGATTAAGTGACGTATTGCCTGATAGAGCATTGATTGCAACATTGCAAACACAAGTATTTTGGTGCGTGCATGTGTTTTATGTTTGTATGAAGTACAGTTGTTTTCTTGTGTATAACAATACAATGAACCAAAGCAACACGCTGACTATTTAAATATAATGTTATGTAGGACTGATGAGTATTATACAACCTATACAAATGTATTAATAGTAGGGTATGCACAGAGATTGCAAAATCTAATATAACTGCTTGTCCGGTGTCAAATCAGTACTGTAGATAAAGTGCTGATGCATATAAGTGATAATTGTCTTTGCCCATTGGGGTCATGAGGTTACATGAAGTAAAATTTTCTTTGGGAGCTCTTACTAAGCAAGTTACTGAACTAGAAGATTGGCGACCATTCCGTGCCTTGCATCGAGCCACGTGCCTGGCACAAGAATACGTGGTACTGTTAGTGATTGTAGAATACGAAATGTAATCTGCGTCAAAAGGAAATCCTTAACATATTGTAATTTATAACGATTAAACGCAGGCAAACGTTGGTCGAGTGTTAATTTCCGAAGTAGCGGATTGCGACGGTTGTGTATGTGCTGCTATATGCTCGTCAATAGTTGATACTACGCTTTGTGCATTGTAGTGCAATTGAATTGCTTCTGTAATAACACAAGACAAATTACGCGTTTCCGGCTAGAAACAAACAGCGTTTCTGCTTTCAGGCTTAAGACGCTAGTTACACTTACGCCCTGCGCTGTTGGGCGTACGTACTCTGTCGGCATTACGCGGCATGATTACAGCCCACTAGACAGCTAGTAATGCACAACAGAATAATATTGTAACCAAATTGAATTGCCTATTTGGACTAAGACATGAAAAATAGCAATTGAAGGTCTATAGTCTATGTTGACGCGAATACGTTTTACATGGCCGATATTCGCTCGAACTTTGTTACAACCACTGTATGACAGATAAAAATGTGAAACGTCAATGCATATTTTTACTTCATTCTAGTTTTTGCTGCTAGAAGTCGCTAAATAATTAAACGATGCCGAGGGGCAGATGAATTATTAAATCGTACCAATTTAGAACATGGTATAGTGTATGCAGCAAAGATTGTTGACCGAAATATCGCAATTTTCAATAATGATACTACTGTACTTGTATTTAAAACTGCTGAAGTGTGTGAAGAAATAATATTTTAGAGGCAATTTTCTCATGGACAGATGATAATGAGATTTACAGTATGTCAGTCTAGAGACAGAAAATAAACAACTGTAGTTTATTACGCACGAAAACTAAACAGCTAGGTCGTCTGTCAGTTTATTTTACGGATAACAACGCGGAACAGAAACAATCATATATACAAAAGTACAAACAAATGCTGTGTTTGTATATCTCCGAAACACGTTTCGATTTCAGCAAAAGCACATATGAATAATGGGACTAAACTAATTACTTGACTGCAGCTTTCCAGCTTAGTCTTAGAAAGTTACGTTACAAAAATTCAGTAATGAAATTCCAGTTTATGGTAGTTAGCAATAATAGATTAGTGCAGTTGGGAAGTTTGCAATAATTTTAAACTTTTATTTAAAAGTTAAATTTGTAATTCAAACAGCGACTGTTGGCGCTCTGATATGGACGATTGTTTCGCTGTAACAAGAGCAATGTGAGTTCAGATTACAAAGATTTCAGGTCAATAACGTGTAGAATACAGCAGACAACAACTGGTTGTTCTATCGATTCCGTGGATTCTACGTTCCGAAAAATATAAAAACATCTTGAGGTTTATTATTCAGCATTGATCGCCAAGTCGAATTCGTTTACGTCACTATAATATATTCCCTACGCGGACAGCGAAAAATCGATAAAACTATCGGTAGCAAGCAGTGGTTTTTTGCGAGCATATGCCACCAGAACGGTTACATAAAAGGGCGTGGAGATTTACGTAATGGCGATTGTGATAAGTGCTAGCCGTTAGATTGAGAACAACATTAGGTTTACAACCCATTGGGATCAGTGCTGGATTTAAAGTCGAGAAAAAACAGCTTCAACCGTTTAGTAGAGTATCTCACTATGAAATGCGCAATTTGACTATATAGACGGAATGCTGACTAGCCGACCGTTGTCGTTTATGATGACGTGTCGGTATTATGCTTGAATAAGGCCGTAAGTGGATTCCAGCCGGATCCGGGAGCGAGCGAATGGCATCCGCATATATAGTAGTACTTAGTTTCGTTGGTAAGCGACGCTAGTAAGTGTACTCTGACGTTGTTGTTACACAACGAGGCGGAATATCGCAAGGCTCGCGGAATTCCAGGCGTTAAAAGTCGAGAATAACACGGAAGTGCGAACAACAAGTGCTCTATAAATTGAATTCATCGAAGGTAATATAGCAATGTATGTAGTTCAGTAAATATCACGGTATATTGGTAGACTATATACCAGGCAGAACTTGATGCAAGCCAAAACAGTCACGAAGATTCACTAAACCTACTCGAAGTTTATGTAGTCATGCATATTTCGAAATTAGACTCCTGTGATATTACCGAACGTTTGGTCGTAGGAAATCTAATAAAGCGCATTAGTTGTATGTGGTTTTTACCATTTTGAGACAGAACGCAATGTACCGCTTATGCGTATAAATAAAACACCGTACATTTTAAAACCTTTTCGTAACGGGAGAGTAAAGACCAGGATATGATGATTTATCCTGTCGATAACGGGTGTTTGCGACGCATTATTGCCCGAACGAAGAAAAAAATATCACAAAAAGATATCTAACGTGAGTGAGGTATTGAATAAATTTATTTAAGCGCACGCTGGTATTCCTTTCGCGTAAACACCAATGAGATTTATTTTCCATATCCGGGTCAATAAAATGTCATACCAATCGATATCTTATGTGATGGTTCGATTCAGGTATAAGAGACAAGGATGCGGTAAAATCAACCCCACATGTTAGAGCAAGGGTAGCATTTCACTATAGTACAAATATAAATACAATGGAGTATTGATCGCCTACCAAACGTTTTATGACGCACAGTGTATTTGCAGTGCATTGACTGTTATACGTAAAATCCTGTGACGAGATCAATACTGTACGATATTCCACGGCGGAAAACTATCGCGAATTCCAGTGGAACAGAAAATTCATATTTTAGATAACAGTGTGAAGTAATAAAATTTGAATGCATTTCCGGTTGATGGCGATTCCGTACTCCTTTACGATCGTTAAAAGGCGAATATTAACATGAAATGAAGTTTATTGAATCGAATTTAATAAAAGGTTCGTGGGAAGCGTTTTGGTGAAGGTCATCGCTCGAAGCATTAGACGTAGGAGAGTAACCGGTATAGCTTAGGGCGATGAGTCCTTCAAGTCGTAAAGGTCCTGTCTTATAATGTATTTCTATGACATAAGCCGTATAAACGATAAGCAGAAAAGCGATCGCTGAAGGGGAAAAGGAGATGCTATATATGTAGCAACTGAATATGCTACGGAAGTATCTGAAGGTATAGCTGGAGGAAGTTAAAAAATGTATTATCATGATCGATTTATCAGATATCACAGAAATCGTATATTGCATAAGAGTGACGAATTATTCATCAACAGCATTCCATTGCGTTTAGGAGATATTTAATCTTAATAGACGTGATCATTTCAATAAGCTATAGTTGTCGTGTATAACGTAGCAAAACATGTGTACATCGCAAAACCGAAATTCATTTGGTATCACTACGAATAATACAGTATCGCACTGTAATCTTGCTTTGCTTTATCTGTTTCGCAGGTAATAGAGTGGGTAGGTAGGCGAATTTCGGACCATGTCTGGGGGAATGGAGGCAGGAAGGGGGCGGGGTATCTGGGTAATGCTCATGACGTTCCTAGCGATTCTCGTCATGAGATCCGAGACGGAAGCAAATACCCGGATATGTACCCACTGTTGTGATGAAGTCTACCCAGGAGAAGGCACCCCAGTGTATTACATGACGCAGGGACCGAAAGGTAAAGCTATGTAAAGATTTCTAGAAGATACACGACAAGAAACCTGCAAAATATGCAAGTCAAATTCCACAATAAAAACTTATTGAATTCTAATTGAATTGGTTGGAAATTACATAGGCGACACCGGACCAGAAGGCAAGCGAGGACTGGATGGACCTAGAGGGGATAAAGGAGAGGCTGGATCAAAGGGAGAACCAGGGGGTCCTGGACCGCCAGGAGAGAAGGGTAATACAGGTGATCCAGCACCACTCGCACCGCAATCGGCGTTCTCGGTAGCAAGAAGCAAGGAGCTATTGGGTAACGAGACGACAGAACTTCCCTTGACATTTGACAGGGTAAATAATTCCCTATTCTTACATCTATTCATTTAAATGAATTAAAACGAATCATTAAACTATAAATGTACAATGCAGGTGTTCGTTAATCTTGGAAATCATTTCGAGGAGGACACCGGACGTTTCATATGTCATTTCCCGGGCATCTATTTCTTTTCTTACAACGTACAATCCTACTTGGACAAATTTCTCGGAATCCAGTTGATGAAAAACAATGAATCGCAAGTATGAAGAAAAGCGACTTATAAAAAAACTTTTTGAAGAATGCTTTTCTTATCGTTTCTCAATTAATTAATCTTTTTGTATTGTTGAAGGTGATTTTATACGCCAATTCGGTGCCAAGAAGAATTATGCAAAGCCAAAGTGTAATGCTTCAGTTACGCAAGGGAGACGTGGTGTGGTTGAGGCAAGCGAAAGGCTTGCGTTTCGCCGTGTATGGGAACCCGGATTTGCAGATAACGTTCTCCGGGTACTTAATCTACCCTGAATTATCATAAGATCTTTCAAAATAGCTATGAAAAGGCCGAAAATTTATACGCTACTACTTACAAAAATTATCATGTAGTCTCTAACCCCTTGTACAGAAATATAGTGCTTTAACAAACACACGTACACCATAACCTTCGTAAAACTATATAGCAAAGCACATTGCCTGAATAAATTACCTAAAGTGTATGATTATTATATATAGAGGACTTTTGTAAAAATATAATTGAAATATCTGAATGCTCTCTAAGTAAACGCTAATGCGAAAGTTGAAATGAAATAGAGATGCTAAACGATGTTTGATTACCGATGGACTTGTCACAACAATGTCGCACAACCAATTACTTACAAATCACAAAGAGGCAAGAGCACCTCCGGCTTTGGATCTGTATAGTAGCTATTGCATTGAACTCTTCCTATTCCTAATAATTATACCTAACAAGACTATTATTATCTGAACAGCAATTGGTGCGGGATATTATATTTAAGATACCGTAATGAACGCCATGCTATGGGACGCCAGCAATTGACATTAGTCTATCCATTGTACAGTGCATATACTCGAGCCTATATTCTAAAAAAGTATTTATTTACTTGGATAATTAGCAAATTTTAAAGGGAAATATTGCGAAGGTTGACAAGTGAAATCGACGCCAGCGCCTCGATGATTTTGTAACGTATTTTTTATGTATAATGTAAATAACAAACTTGCAGAATGCTCCCGATTTACGTCATCGTTTGGCAAATACCACGTGACATCGAATAAAAACTACGCATTTAAATCAGAAAATGTTTTGCTTGACGTACAGCGGGAATGTTCTGTATACTTGTACGCAGAGTTGAATGTTATTAGTCATTTTATCATTTCACATTTTGTTCATTTCATCACAAAACGCCACCAAGCACGTTGTCTGTCCCGGCAAACCGATAACATCCAATGATGTAGCGATTGGAAAAACATAGTTTATGGTTTTGCCGGTTCAGCTCTGTTGCATCGATGGTTACGCCGGGGAAACGTGCAATATACGTACCGACTTACTTACGAGCTAAGTCAAGTTGGACGTACTAAAAAGACTTGTGCATACTGTAGGCAAGCATATATAGATGTAAAACAATATCTTTTAAGACTTATTTCTTTATAAATATGTATTCGCTTTGGCTCTTACGATGTTCCTATATTTTCTGCTCCTTCGCGAGGAAAATTGTACATATTAAATATTAATAAAGGAAAATTGTTTGATGTATATCATTGGTTTACTTGAGATATAAAGTCGAGTCAATTATCATATTCCCACAGATATATTAGCAGACTGATGAAGAACTATTCCATTGCCATTGGATTCAATGTAACTGTACCGGACAGCAACTAAGTTCAGGCAGGCAAGGAAATTTCATACAAAAACTAGCACTTTGAAATACATTTTTGAGGAAGTTGATTCTAAAGTAATTTTTAAAGATTATACAGGTTGAACATCGGCATTCTTGGTTTCAGACCGTGTCGAATTAACATAGGTGTATATATGGTATCCTCCATTACACCTCTGACACCTCTAAAATACCAGAATATTTCCCAAACGAAATAACTACTAACTGTTAATGTAACTAGCATCAAACATCTCATAAATAATAGGAAAACCGTCTGGTCACAACAATAATTCTTGCTTACACAAACTCAGCGAGTGGGACAAACGCGAAAAACAGTTTGTGGAAACGAAATGATCTAATCATACAGCGGCAATAAGTTTTAGACTAGAAGAAATATTTTACCCTGCTGGAAAATCATGCAGGATTAAACAAGGCCAGAAAATCGATGTTCAACCTGCAGTCCGATCACTAGTAAAATAGTTTGATCATGACTTGCATTCTAAAATAACAAAATAACTCACAAGTTTATGTGGATCAGGTGCGAGAGCATTCCACATACTAGTCATAGCAGATCTCACGCCCGCCTGCGGATCGAAAGTGTATCTGTAGAGACGAGGGACGATCTGAGGCAAGTGAGGTTCCAACTGCGCACTAGCCAAGCTAGCGATGTTGCTAAAGCCAAATGCTGCACCCTAAAATACAATGTAGCAAGGGAATTTGATTGAGATTTTAGAGTAGAACCAATGTATTACAAAATGTAAATCGCTTGGTACTGGTCTGAATAATACTTACTTAGATTTTGCATTTTGAGTTCAATGAGAAATTATTGAAGACTTTACCTTTTTAGAATTCCAGAGAGCATGATGTTTCGCCAGATGGAGAAATTTGTACACAAGGTCCGGCTGATTAAGGTCTGAGGCAAGTGAACACAATTCCTTATATGTTGATAACTTGGATCTGTATACAAGAAAGCTGCTGTTGATGAAATAGCAAAATCAACATACTGAATATTTTAAAATAAATATCAGTTAAACATTAGAATTATTCACTTAAGCAAAAAATATACCCATCAGGTGCTTTTCCTAAGCTTCCCATACTCCTAAACAAATCATCCTTGTTTGTAGCTTGAGGATTTTGACCTCCCATAAGAGATGATACCAGACCGTTCACAAGCTCTTTTTTTTGTTCATCTGACCCCAACTCATAAACAACACCGAGACCTTTTGATGCAACATCTTGAACTAAATCTTAAAACGAAAAAGGGAATGTTTTTACAGCTAATTCACGCATAGATGTAAAAACTTTGAGAATCTAGAGCACCATCATCTTGTGACAAGAGTGACATGAAGGCCGACTGAATGTGGGGAAGTTGTTTAAGTACATCAGGATGAGAGGAGAGCTGTTCTGTTTTGACAATGGTCATCAGCCAAATGCAGGATGCCTGAAAATGTTAAGTATAAGTATTAGATACATTAGCAGTAAATTATTGGAGACAAAACACACTCATTGGCCATACATGTCTGGCAGCTGGTATTCTGTGATATACATATTCTTTGAGAATTTTTTCCAGGAGCCAAGAGACTTTATCCTGCCTTTGCATGATGTCTGAAATCAAGCATTATTATCAGCACCAGAAACTAGGATTCTCATTACCGATATGATGAACAGTTTTGACAAGGGTACTCACCTTGAACAGTTGTGGGTGATGACTGTTTTCTCCACCGGTTTCCACCTATTGCAGATGCTGGCCCAAGTGCCGCATTGCATAAAGCTGTTGCCACAGTGAACATGATATCGGTTTCTTTTATCTAATGAAACAAGGATTATTTATTAAGGTATTCGCATTAAAGAAGAGTTAGAAGATTTGAAGTTTATACATCGAAAGATTCCATAAGAGCATTGAGTAAAAACTCCCGATGTGCATAGTCAGGATCTCCAACAAGTAAGCAGCCAAGAGCTACAATGCTCTTCTCCCTAAGTCTATGAATGGTAGAAGATTTCATGTGCCAAATAAGAATGTCAACAATATCACTTTTCGTCAAACCTGTGACAAATATTACAGTGAAAATAAACAACAATGAAATCTTCACCACCTCTACAAAACATTGAACTGAAATAAATTAGAAAATTATCATTGATTAAAATTGATACCATCTGGAGATATATCTTCAACATTCTTGTGATTTTTCCCATTGTTAGATGGAACGTTTCCATCAGGGAGAGATAGTTTAGACTTTCTCATGATTTCTGCAAGAGCCATGCAGGAAGCTGTTGATATTGCCACATCTTTTGAAAGGGCATTTTTAACTGTAGAAAGATATCGTTCCAGTTATGGCTTCAAAGCTATATTTTTTTGCTGCTTTAAAATCTTTGCCCACGGCTCGTCAGTATCACAATTTTGAAATGTTTAGCACATAAAGTCGATGTCTATAATACCATGCATATCAGATCTTAACTACCAGCACTGGAAGGTCTTTTCAGCACAACATACAGTATATAAATAATTTCATTGAAAAGGCAAAAGCAGAATAATCTTTTCAATGTTTTTTTTCATTTGATTCTTAGTCAATTCTCAGATATTTAAGAAAAGTTACAAAATCTAATATTCCAAGTCATTGCAAATTGGTACACAATCACAAAGACATTATGTTGTTTTTCAAAAAAATAAATATAATACTTTAATACCTAAAGTATACATGACATCTTTCACATCATTTGTCATGAATGGTTGATATAATGAGAAAGAATCCCCCGCAAGATATCCAAGTATTAGTATGGCTCCGTGCTTTTTTTCATAGTTCTGAAACATGATAACGTAGCAAGATTATGATTATCAAAAAAGAAATATTCACACTTTCAATTACCCTGTTGGATTTCGCATCTCGAAGAACACCATTCACAATCTCTTTTTTGCCAGGATCACTTGGAGAAAGACGTTTCACTGTGATGACGTATAGTTCTGAGAAATGTTCTCGGATCTTGGGTGGATAATTCAAAATAAGTGTTAGGATTCTAACCAGCGTAGATAATGCAAATCGCATAATGAAAATTATTATTCAAGTGCCCTTGAAATCATGAATCTGGACTTCATGGTTACTTGTCATTACCGTTTCTTTAACATGGTGTGACAAACTCCTTATCCACGCGACGCGGGATAAAACAAGCGATTCATATTCCTCAAGGCAGTCCTCAGAATTCAACGGGCCAGCAAGAAGACATTTGATTGGGAAATCATCTGGGCATACTGCAAACATCTCCAAGAGAATGTATGCCGCATTGTCATCTGAAGCACATGAATAAAACCAGAAAAACTGCTGATGAATATGCAGTAAAAACAATCAGAAAAATTGAAAATATATAAAGATAAAACATACCAGCAACTGCTCGAAGAAATTGCATAATAAGTTGAACATATTTGGATATCAATTGTGTGATTATGTCCTTTTCATGAATCCATTGCTCGCTGCAATGAAAGATTATGTATAGAAACTTAATTTACATTAGCATTAGTTCCATTATTTCGGTTACTATATTTTTGTTTTAACTAACCCAAGGTATTCTGCTATTTTTTGTGCATCCATGACTCCATCTGCCAATGTGCCTGAGCTTGCAGAATAGTTTATTCCTGCATCACATAGAAAACATCTTCGTAGATATTTAATAAGAGCTAAAAAAGTTGGAGGAGCAAAAGAAATAGTTTGCGTTCCAATTACATGACAGCGTGTACTTTTGAGCTGTTTTTGTGCCTGAAATATAAAATATAATATAGAACATATTGTTGCTGATGAAACAGGATTCCTCTTCACAAAATCTGAAATATTTTGCTCAAACCTTTTCATAACTGTACTCAAGCATTTTCCTGAATGTCACATGTTCTTTTGTTGAGTGTGGATTTTCTTTCTTCACCTGTTTTATATCATTCTCATTAAATGTTGTGCCATCAAGAATCCTTGATGCTTCAGCTGCAACATCTGCCTTTGCTATAGATACAGTTCAGTGCAATTTTCTTAGTATTTAAGAATTGAGATTCAATGATGAACACCCACCGTCAGACATCGCCAGTAGCAAAAGAAATCTTGAAGCAACATGATCAGTAGGAAAAACTGTTCCTGCATACCTCACCGCTGATAGTCTGCACAGATGGTTTTGATCTGTTTTGAAAACATACACAATGGCAAATACAGAATATAATAAAAAAGGAACATGCTAAAAAACTGGATATTGTCTGCTACCAGATATATATTGAGAAACCACAGCCTCTATTGTTGGAAGCTGAGACTCAGCAGCACTGCCATATGATTTAGCCATCATAGCCAATGCCTCTTGAATGTAAAGTTTTAATTCTTGAGAATTCTCCTGGAAACCAAAACAATATTTAGCTCAAGCTTAACCTGAATCTAAATCTAAATTAACTTATAATATACCTGAGATAGGGCTTGAAAACAATCTTGTAATAACTGCAACTTGGTTGAAAAAAGATTAGGTACTCTGTATGAAAGTTTACCAATCGCAGTATAAGCCAAGCCTCTGGTTCTTGGTTCTTTCTCCACATTCCTGATTATCTTTAGCATTGCTTCAAGTAATAATGGTGACTGTGCGGCTAATTTCGGCAAGCCACAGCTAAATTAAAAATGAAAACATACTATAATTACAATATTCCAATGTAATTTCCCAGAAAATTGTTACAACCTGTCAGATATATGGTGAACAAATTCTAGTCCCAAAATCTGAAGTTTCGAGGTGGAACTTTCTGCAAACAGAGCATCATACACAAGTTGTATCGTGGAAGGAAAGCGCTCTGTGGCCAATCGAGAGCGTAGCAAACTCTGTACAATTTTTAGTTTTGTTCTGAAAACCAAGCAGAGAATAACTAATCAAATAGCAATTTAAATCCAAAAGACAATGGTCATCTACAATTCCTGCAAAAGCACCAATCAAGCAAACTTGATGAACATACAGTATTGTTGCAGTCAAACATGACAAAGATGCAAAAAATAAGTTAGGCCCGATTGCAGTGAAGTATTCTGCAACACTTTGATAAGGTTCTGCATTATCTTGCACAGATCATAGGATAATGAATTCCATCTAAAACTTTCGATATACAACACCATACCTAAGACTGGCAGGTTGCCTCAAACTTTCCGGACTAGCTTTCTTCATTTTTTTGCTGGCCTGCTGTACCTGGGAATCTCCCAGATAAAGTCGATAAAGTTGCGAAATTAGTCCAACATTGTCCCAATCCGTCGCTCTGTGAACAAAAGTCATGAATTTAATTCCATGTTCATATTATTGCAATTGCTATGCATTATCAGCATATTTTTGTGGTTGAATGACAAAATAATCCATAACGAGAATATATTCTCTTACCCTTGCCTTTTTCTAATTTCCAAATCAGCAGCAGTAGAAACAGTATGCCTGGTGTCACTACTGGCAACTACAAGATGACAGATGATGTCATTTTCAGGAAAAAAGTCACCGCCAATCAGGTTCAATATTCCAATCTTAAAAAATACAAAGATAAATAATGAAAAAATGCCTTTCAAGGCTAGTTGTTAGCTCTATCCGAGTTTACTTTCAACTGCTCTATCTGCTGAGCATCCCAGGAGATATCAGATGGATCTATTAGTCTTTTGATAGCATTCACACTTAATCCGGGTTGCAATGGTTCGGAAGTCCCTCCTACAGGAGCAGTAGCTGGCCGGGAAGGTGTTGAATTTTGTGAAGTAAAATTAGCGCTGATGAATAGCATGTATATACAAAATCATTAGTAAATTGAAATATCTCTATATAATATCCAACTAATTTTCCAATTAAATAAAATGATATGGACTAAATGAAAATCACACGAATACTCCCCTCATTTTCGACAAAACACCTACCCAAGTAGTCTTTTCTGTACATAGGCAAATACTCATCAGATGGATAAAACGAATTTATGAAAATTAAATTAGCACACTGCCGTTCTTTTTATTGTTACCTGTATTGTAAAAGCAAGACATCCAAACAAAACTCAAGAAGTCGTTTTGTTGCTGATGTAAATTTATCAAATTGAAAAAGATCCTTTTTTGCCCCTGGTAACTCCGGGAGCTTGATAAATGGAAATGTGCTGATGAGTAAGCGCATCAGTGCATCCTGGTGTGCCCTTGGTTTGCCCTAAAAACCATTCCATAAAAATAAACGAGAAAAATGCAATCCTACTAATTTTAATACTAATCCTAATCATCCTACTTCTATAGAAGCAAACAGAGTAGGAGCAAGATCATTTTTCTCAACCTGGGATAATCGTCGAAAACCAAGCTTGATATAGATAATGACAAAATTCTGAAATTTTCCAAGTCTTGTTAAAAAAATCAGATTTGAAGAATTAATTACATATGCAGCAGACATTTTTCATACCGCAACAAAGCCTGAAGAATCAGAAATATACAGTTTAAGTAGGTTTGAAACAGGAAGCTTCACTGAGATACGATTCTTCAGTCGATTACTTATATGATTCAGCAATTCCATCACCTAAAGCAATATATGAATAATTGAACAGGAATCTGAGTCATGAATTTCACACTTACATTAAAAATAAATAGAGTAAAAGCCTTTCATCTCCTTATCTCATATTTAAAATCTGATTCGCAAACGTGATCTGGTTGTGTAACCAACCTATCAGTGTAAAGTTATTGTAAAATATTGCAGATCATGCGATTTTAGGATCTTCATGTTTTGGTTCGGACAAGTAATGCAATCTCTTTATCTGAAATTCCAATAACTGAAATGCTCAAACAATCGAAATCGAAGTCATCTGTATGCCAAAGCTTACATTTAATGCCAAATAACGCTACACAACCGATCCACAACAAGCATTTATTCCCATCATCATAAAAGACCAACCTTAGTCCTATTTGTAGTTAACCAATTAGTCTACTCCTACGACAGATTTTAGCACCTTGGAATGGACTCCTCCATCCTTGCTTTCCACTTTCTCTAAGATGACAGGGAGGTACTTATCGACAATTGCTTCCAGCTGTTCATCGGATCTGGCCAATCCAAATTTCAGGAAAATAAGTTCGACTTGTTCTGAAGTAAAATAGAGGTTGATTCCGTCATACAATTAAGTATGGGGATTTTATATAAAAATAAGATTAGATTCATACCGTTTTCGGACATGACTTTCGATGAATCTTGCGCAGATCTTTCAGCCATATCGAATAAAATAATAGCCTAATTCACCCTGCAAGGTTTTTCAATGTAATGTAGATTAATTTAATTTAGGTTGGTTAATAAAGTAGAGTAAATCTCAATCAGCGTAAAATGCAAGTTTACCAAGTGCAACAGCTGAACCTCAACATGCATAGCGTGTGCCTAGAATTATCATGACTCATGAGTTCACATTTGTCTTTGATTCATGACTTGCATATTTATTTAGGTGTCAAAGGTCGACCAAATGTTGATGGTCTCCCATATCCAAATGCATTTTTTATAAAATTTAACGTATTGTTGGAGATGAACAACCTATTACTACCAAAAATATTACCTTATTTTTTACTAGGCATTAATTAATAATTAAAAATAAATGGGTCTACATAATACGCAATGTGAAATGATGCTACATTCATACATATTTCTCAAGAGTTCCACTTTAGCGTGCCTAACCCTCATACCCAAAAGCCATGCTTTGATCTACTTCGATCCGCTTCACTCATAACTTCCAGACATTTGACGAACTCCTCGGCAGTGCCCAGCAGATAATGATCCAGTTTAACACAGTAAATCTACTACTGTACTATGTTTTAATGGTTCAGCTTTCGATGTGTACATTACTCTCTAACCCTAATGTGAATCAACGATAGCAAATTCAGGCAATTAAATAAACACACAAAGTTCTAATGATCGTTATTTACTAATCGGTAGTAAGTGGGGGAGAAAATTTGATTCTACATGTACAACTAGCAAACTATTTACAAACATGAATGATAATTACAATTTATAAGTTTAGATGCTACAGTAGTAGTACGGAAAAATAGTTGATTAAATTTGACACAAATTTATGTATGCATACAATTTTGCATATATATATATATATATATATATATGCAAGACAAGACAAGAATTTCACTTTGCTAAACTTCAATTAAAGTTCATTACTTTGCTTACATTAATTGCAAACACAATAATAATATAAATTCGTGGAAAAGAGCATCAATGCTGCATTCGACATTTCCGCTTCATGGGAATATGTGAATAAACTTCAGCACCTCTAATAGCAAATCAATCCTGAAGCAAACAACACTCAGGAAAATGGATACATTGCAGATGCACCTAAGTATAAATATCCTATGTGTATTATTTCATCAAGACAATGACACAGATGCTGTAAGAACAACATGCTGTTACAGTAAATATTAAGTTTCCCTTATGAGATTTTAGTCTACTGTGTTGGATTATCATGATGAAAGATAGGAAAAAATAATAACAAGAACTAATTAATAGTAATAACAGAGATACAAGGCAGAAAAAAAACATCAATCATTAATTTAGCTTCATAATTTAAATTTCATTGACATAAATATGGAATGATAACGAGCATGAGAGATTCTAACACTCCTGGGTTGCAACAATTATTAACTCAAACTGAGAAAAAGCTTCATGCACAAAAATCTTTGACACAAATACTTATATAGAAAGCTGTTAGGCAAGAGCAAAAGGCTTCATTGATCTTTTATATAACATCATAATTGGAATAATGTTCTGGTACTTGAATATATAATCACATAATTCAGTGAAAGTTTGGAAATTTCATGAGCAGCTACATTGTGCAAATTGCCGGTGTTAATACAGTTGCTTGCTATGATCTCGTATAATGTTATCAATCAGATATATTTATCAAAATCAATTGGTCCTAAAACACTCTATTTAAAATAGATCAAAATACTCAATGTTACCAGCCGGTTATTGTTATCCAAACCCTTCAAAATTAGCAGATTCGACTGTTATATTGGTTGCAGTGGACAGGTGAAAAAAAACACAAGCTTATTCAAATGAAATAAGGGGTATTATTGAAAGATCAGCACCTGAATTATTAAGAGTATGTATGAGAATCAGCTTCACACATTTCAAGCAGTATTTACACCCACCTGAATTATTACATTCTTGGCATTACGATATAACAGAATGAACAAATTCTGTCACATAGACGAATGAAAAATACAAATAAAATTGAAGTTATAAGCAAAATATCCCATAGCGAAAAAAGTAGTTACACATGAATAAATTAAATACAATAATTAGCATGAGGAAAGATAACTAACCTATCTTCTTCTTGCCTGAAATCAGGTCAATTAGAATTACTCCTATTTCTCTGGGAACAATTCGAATTTTAGCTAACAGCTATATTCAGATCCTATATTCCTATATTCCTGTTTCCTTTTCAATGAGCACATTGTTATGTGACGGTGAAACATTGTCACATTCATCAACCAATTTTCTTCCTTCTGGACTGTCCTCATCATGTAGTTTTGCTTTTTTGTCCGGGTGACCTTCAACACTGTGAGGAACTCCATAAAAGAAGTAGATGAGGCATCCTGAAGTGGAAAATGAACGTTTAGTACTTTATTCCTATTATTAATTGCCATGACTGGAAAATTAGTAAAAAAACAACAATTGTAGTTTAGAAATCACAATGCATTGCACAGTTACAATTTATATAATTTAGGATACAAAGTACAGGGATATGTTAAATCTACTATTATACTCGATGCCTACTAAAATATTAAATATCATTACCTAATATCATCCATACAAGAAGTTTGTACCATGTTGAGGGAGGTAGTGACACCATAATGTAGACATTAACAAACATATTGACAATTGGAATGTATGGTATTAACGGAACCTGTAAAATATAGAACTCAAATGAAGTTAAGACAATTAATAAATCCATTGCCATATTAGTAGTAGATTGAGTAGAACCAGATTAAAAAGTGACATACACTAAATATAATTACAAATTGTTATGTCATACCTTGAAAGAAAGTTCTTTTTTACTAGTTGGCTGAACTGCAATCACAATGGTGCATATGATCACGCAAATGCCAAAAATGGAGAGGAAGAGAATTGTAGCAATCGTTGTACCACTTGCAGCAAGTAGAGCGACGACACTGAACAGTATTACGTTGAGAGCTGCAAAATAAAGATAATCATTAGAAGCTCGTATAGCAAAACTTCAAGTGAATGTTATTTTGAATTTAATTTGGAGGATCCCGAATCATAGCTAGCAATCTACCTTTGATTGAGTTGCAACGGTTGTTACGATGGGTATGTGGTAATACTATTTGTCAATATTTTAATTCTTCACCAAAAAAGTTTGAGTACAATTGTTAACACATTCTCTTTAGGCTCCTAGCATATTCAAAGTGTTTTACCTAACACAGCAGTGGCACAGCTCACAATTAGCGCAGTAAGATGCGTTGGTGAACGAGAGGCGGGCCGTATTAACTGTATTACATGGAAAGAATCTCGTCGATTTGGAAGAATAACCACTTCAGCTTCTTCTGCCTTCACTGCATAATGTATTTCTTCCTTCGTTAATTCCTTCTCGCAATCGATTCCAGGTACAGGTTTATACCTAAGAATAAATATTGTATTTGACACCACATTTTTTTTCAACTCTCTGAGCAATGGCATTTCATTTAGGATCCGTAGATTCCCAATTTCTAACAAAGACAACAGTCACCTCAGAAGCAGTACCGACGTTGCAACCAGGGTATATGCAGTAAGTGTTCCAATTGACATCAGGTCGACCAACTCCTTTAGATCGAAAAACACCGCCATAATACCTGAGAAACAAAGATATATTCTTATAGAGCGATATCCAGTATATCAATATCAGTCTAACAAAGCATTAAGGCGTTATTCTCTAATAGTCCCAAGTAAAAAAATAATTCCAATGAAATCTATATTTTAAGTCCGTAAGCATGCCTGTTGGATGGGTTCCCTATCATTTCGTAGAAGATCAGGCAGTTAAAAATCATTACATAGCATTCAGTTGGTAGGAAATAATTATTAGAGTCTTTTAATTGCATGTTCATCTAGTGATTCTAGTCGCTTGATCATTCTGTCGCAATTTAGCTCATTCACGCACATTTCGTCGTACGTTCGTTTTGTGGCATGTTCGTGTCGTCGCAGACTCATTTCGTAGCATATTTATTTCGCTGTACTGGAGATAATATCGTCGATTATTTATCCGATGACCATTTGACGACATTCAATGAAATCACTCCGATAAAGCCATTTGAAATATGACAGTCTGAGAACGAAATTTGTTGCGAGCATAGTACTCGTAAGTACGCATAGGACAACCAAAACCTGTGAACGAAATTATCGCAGAAATAACGGCTCGAGGATACTTTGGTTGCTTCTATACTGTGTTCGTAACAATTAGCGATAGTTTAAGACAGAAAAATTGCCAACACTGTATCCGGAGAGTTAAAGATAATGAAATTTGAACAAAAGCGATTCATAGAAATGACGTCGAATGGAACGAATAAATATTCGAATGATCTGCAGTACTTCGCCGTTTGACAAAATACAGCAAATTTGCGATGAAACGAACATGCAACGGAAGAAAAATTTCCACACTATCAATCAACCACTACCTAATAAGGCAAGCAAATACTTGGGAGTTAAATGTAACGAGTATTGGGAAAGACGTAAGACAACAAACCAAAGCAATCACAATATCATGCTTCATATATATTGCCTATAAATACTTACGGGATGTAATGGACTTTCGCATCAATATAGTGTGATGATCATATATGATGAATATATTTCAAATAAAAACAAACACCTGCAAATGTTCCGGATATAAAGGTGGCAATCAACGGAGTTTTGGTTTTTTGATTTACATTTGCTAGAAATTTGAAAAGCAGTCCGTCAATGGCCATGGCATAAATGATTCGGGGCATTGGAAACATCGAACCCAACAAGCTGAAAAATTATTGAGTTAATCAATCAAAACCTAATAACTGTTTTGAGTTTCTTGCAATAATAACCTGGTTGACAGCGCACAAATAGCACCGACTGAGACAGGATACATTGCCCAGTGCATGCCAGCCATCTCAAAAGCATATGGAAGGGGAGCTGCAACATCCAACATGAAATAAGGCTGCATTAGTGTCAGAGTTGATGAGATTAATAAGTAGACCACAGCGCATATTGTCAGAGAGAAGACGATTCCCCATGGGATAGATTTTTGGGGGTTCTTTGCTTCTTCCCCTGAAAATTAAAATATATCATAATTAAGCCACAATTGATGTGGAATATTATATTGTTCGGCCCTGCATGGTTTAGACTCTAGAGCAATGTTGGGAACTCTAGAGAACTTTAGAGCAATGTTGGGAAAGCAAGCGGTTGTTATTACCGAGTTCTTATTATGATGAAAAAACAAGCCATCCCCCGTTGAAATAAGTTGGAAATGGATTTATTTTCCGGTATAATTTTACGCTCTGTTAGAATTGTTTGGAAGCATTAATTATGCACTAACTCAGATTATTAGTGTACGCCGAGTTTGTTCGGTTATTTGAAACAATTCAAATCTGTTTAAAATATCTAATAGTTAGCGTGTCCGTCATTGTTAAAGTGCGTCATAAAACTCTAATTACGGCTGCTATTTTCGTTTCTCGCGAAATTCAACCAGAACCAAAGTAAGGACACATTAGCCGAAGGCAGTCTCGCATAGGTTCTACCTTTCGACTCAGCATACGTCTTTCCGCTATACCAAAGAGAATCGCAGATTAATATTTGAAACCTCCGCCACGATTTATATAGCGCGCTGTAAGATTCGTCTTCGTTTACGTTAGATTAAAAAATTATCTAATCGAACACAACAATCAAAAGTTGAAATAACATGGAACGAGTCTTCTTGCTGTAGTTCGGATATGGCATATTCCTCTAGGCCAGTGGTTCTCAACTTGAGCCGCTTGGCTCCCTTAAGATGGAATTTAAAATTCCTGGGAGGAAATTTGCTCAAGTGGGGAATTTGGAAATTAGTTTCTAGGTCGTTTTTTTCTGTTTACGCAAGGTCTGATGTTATCACCGCTACATGGTAGTTTTCTAGAATCTAGATTTACCTACTAGCTTCGAGTTGTAATGACAAATGACTATTAGTTTCATAGCACGAGGCTCAGGGTTCACAGTAAAAGTTGTAAGGAAATTTGTAAATATGTGGATGATTTTTTGTTCTTTTGTTTTCTGTAATGATCAAGCGTCTGGGGTTGGTAAGGGAGAAATGCGGAAAACACGTTGAGAACGTCTGCTCTAGGCCGTATAGGCAACTTTTCCAGTCCTCTACTGTGCGAATGTTAAAAAAAAACAACCTCTCTCGATAACCCGAATTAGTCGAGAGTTCATTTCAAGCACTAATTTCCTATTGAATTTACATGAATCATTTGAAAATATCCTTAGTTCCAAGTAGATGTATTCAACGTAACCTGCACTAAGTACTATGTCAAACATGAAGATATTTCACGTGCGACGGAGGGTAGAATATAATAAATTACGAAGACAAGACCTGTTAATTCAAGTCTGCATATTTGTCTAACTATTTCATCAACAAAAATACTGCAGGTGTTATTTTATGGAAAAGGGCAGCTAACAACCAGCGTTTAAAAGTCCGTTATTTCGTAGTTTGTAACATTTAATGTGCGTGATTTATCGTCGTAGTAAAAAGCATAATTGTCTTTGCAACAATATCGTTTTTTAACGCTATTTTTGTGATATTTACAGCTGCTACCAGGACAGCTTATCTTGATGTAAATGACTCGCATCGATATCTATTTACATTTGTTTTACTGTAATACTGATGTGGAAAATAGCAGCTGCAACTTAGACTAGACTTTAAAGATGAGAACTGACGAATAAGGTCGATTCGTTAAATGCCAAGAGACCAATTAGTGACATCTGGAAGCTACCAAACATGGTTTTTAATATTATTGACAAATCTAATAAAAATTCAAAAATAGCATCAAAAGCAGTAATCTCGCGCATTTTTAGAAGCTCCGATACTGCCGATATTTTATTTCAACTATTTTTAATCTTGAAAGATTTCATGTCCTGGGGAATCAAAGCTGTGTGGAGTTATTGTGGAGTTATTATGGAGGTAAAACATTATGCTACCAACCTGTCGTCGCAATGCAGTCGAAGCCCACGAAGGCATAAAAGCATGTCGCAGTGCCTGTAATGAGACCAGAGAAGCCGTATGGAAAAAATCCGCCATCACCGTAAGTCGTTAGCGTCACATTCGTTATGTTGCTGAGAAGATAGAATAAAATTAGCTGTAAATAAAGAAATAAGTGCACCACAATTTTGAGAAAGCAGTATTTTCTTTCAGCAGCAAGATAAAATTGAATACACTGATTCATTGCTGCGATATAATCCTTTGATATATTACTGTAATACAATGCTATAATCCCCCGTTCCCCTTCTTAGATTAGATACCCACTTGGCTATTGAAATGTTAACGATTTCTTCTGGCGTCAAATTCCAATTGTGCAAGTCGGCTTGCGTTAAGCCGGCTATTACTACGAAGCATATAACTCCGATGTTGAGAACAGTGAATATCTTGTTAACAGTGGCAAATTCTTTCACTCCGAATGCGATGAGGGCTGGAAACACAGAGGCAAGAGGCAAAGTAATTACTGTAGTGTATCAAATCTACGATCATCAGTATATGATATAGTTCGGAAGAATAAATATAAATAATAAAAAGTTAAAATTATTCACTAGAACAATTATCCGGAATAAAATGATGAGGCATATCAGTAAGTTCAAATAAAGAAAATAGGAAATATTTTTAATTTCGTTTGAACCTAATATCTGCCTTGAATTGAGCTATACTGAACAATGGGTAAAGGAAACACGTAATATGATATGCAGCTATCACTTCACAGCTTTGTAATGTATTAGAATCATGTATATATTACTTCTATAATACTTTGATTTTATTGGCTGGCGATGTCACTCCCACGAACAAAACCTACAAAATGTTTGTCGTGAATACCGATACCCAATGCGTTCATTAGAAGTCAGGAGTATAATAAATTACAATTGTCTACGCTAGCTAAAGGTGATTTAATGAATAGAAAGAAGTACTTGGCCCGAAGAAACTTTCGATTCAAAATCAATAACAAATACCGCAAAGTAGAAAAAGATAATCAATTGTATCTCGAATATTTCCGTTTAAATCAGTAATCAGTAAACCACACTTAGAAGGAAATTTGAAGCCATCGGCATTTCACACATGGGGCTACTTACCGTTTTCATGTATAATGGGCAGTGGATCTCGCTCGTACCAAAAAGCCACTACTGCAATTTTTTAATAATGCTGACGATATAGACAGGTTTGGAATAGATTTTGCAGTTAAGACAACCATAAAGGTTCATATTATGATGATGGTGATGCTTTCTAGAGATGATAGTATTCCGAGTTTGCTGAGCTAACAGGTTCCACGATGTTTACAATCGATGTTTAAATTTCGCGTCTCACCACAAAGTTAATTTGATTTAGCAAATCATTTGTTTGCTATTATTTTACAATTTGTTAAAACAAATGATACAGCAAAAAAGTTTACCTGTTAATACGATAATGATCACGAAGGAAAACAAGTCGGGTTGGGCAGCTAGTCCAGGGACATTCATAGTGCAACACTCTACCATAAAATTATGAATGCGCTTATCAATCAAGGCATCAAAATTTGCAGTCCATGCTCGCGCTACGCTCGCGGAACCTTAAAAAGAAAACAAAACGCCTAACATAAGGTATTACGTGGAAAAAAACTTTTATTGCACTGATCATTAACTATAAAGTAAACCTATAATGTAGGCCAGGACGAGATTCCATCCAATCACGAATGCAACCAGTTCGCCCACGGTAACATAGCTATACACGTATCCCGAACCAGCCTTGGGCACCCTTGCACCAAACTCCGCGTAACACAAACCTAAAGAAACAATTCTTTTACGTTTTACATGTAAAATCGCTTAGAACCAAGATACAGTATTGTATGTCAAGATCTTACATACGGTGTCAGTATATATTTAAAAATAAAGATATTTAACTGAAAAGTATCTTTAAATCGGGTGCAATTATTTTACCTGACAATATTGAGGTCAGAGCGGCGATTAAAAAGGCTAAAACGACACTGGGTCCACTGGTATCCTTGGCAACAGCGCCGGTCAGCACGTAAACGCCGGCTCCTAATATGCCAGAACAACGTGATAAGTTTACATTTTTTATCTATCTATCTTATCTTATCTATCAATCCTATATGTATATGAAAGCCTCACCTAGGGTTGAACCTACACCAAGAGCAGTTATATCAAAGGTATTCAGTACGCGGGCCAGTTTCGATTCTTCCATAGTGCTTTCATCAAAATGCTTTTTGCGAGTTACCGCGGACAGTAGTTTTCTGCAGTTGGCCATTCTTGTTTGCTGAAGTAACAATTCGAGTAACAGCGATTCTTTTTACACTAAAGCACTATTTAATACCAGCCCTCTATAAAGTTGATAACCATAAAAGACCAGCTAAGATATACTTTACAATCTACATTACCCCTACTTTTGAAGTAAATCCCGATTAAGTATGGATTAAGATATGCCTTCTACCAAGATTCTACCCAGGTATTATCTGTGATGCTAAAGCTCAATTATGACGAAATAAAAATATTACGTCTGCCCTACACCCGGTTTTTCAACTTCTGACAGGATGTCGTAACTGCTTTTATAACAATATTCTCTTTTGGCGGCAAGTATGTACGCAACATTGAATAAGCTCGCGGTTATCCTCACAACATTTGATAAGCAATAAATGCGTTTCCTCAAAATGAAACCCGAGAAAATAATTAAACACGCGTCACGCAGCGGACGGTAAACCGGAAGAGCTCGAATCCTAACTCCTGTAACTATGATGAGCTCACTGCATTTCAGTGTAACCCCAGCTTCTCAGCGACTTATGAAGAGATATTTGCCTTACGCAAGCGCAGCTGAAAGTGGCAACTGCTGAATTAACGATTATCAAAACACCGATTGATAAATATGTTGACTCAATGGCCTAAGCATTTTTTTAGATTGCGAAACAAAATCTTCGACAAAACTCAAATCACATGCAAATGACCAGCTGTCAGTTACTCACATACTCAAGGCATGAATGTTTTTCGCAATCTCAACGACATCTACATCTGTACGAAACGTTTATCAGCTCTTTATTTTACCTCGCACGCTTTCGCTCCCCTACCAAACTTTGACGCACATATCCTTTCCATGAACGCAAGTGGAATGACGTTTCCTACCTTACATATAGCAACGGATAATCGAATACAGGGTTCAAAATTATTACGCTAATTCTCCACTGCGATTTATGTAGCTGTGCTTTCTCTATTACCTACAGCCATTTCAATTCAAACAGCACATCGCTGACAGTCGTCCTTAAGTCAGAATGCACTCGCTCGGTCTATCGACCAGCCACGTGTTGTACCACTTACTATGAATCATTGAAGCGTGAAAACATTCAGTGCAATAAAATCACATTATTACATCACCCATACGCTAAATTTTCGGGACTTTTTCGAATGTAGTTTCCATTCGAGATTTTTAGATACAGTACAAGTTAAAACCACCATATACGTCATAAGAGCTTCAAGTCCCCATCTATAAACTCCAATATTAGTTTAGTTTTGCTACGGGAATTTATATTTGTAAATATAAACGTCATCTATGGTATCATATTATATACTGCAGATTCCTACAGATTTATTTTTGAAGGAAAAATGAAAATACCAACCTTAACTGAACAATTGCACAATTGAAATTTATTTAATAGTTTAAACAGAATGGTCTGTAGTTATTTGCTCTACTGTAAGCAGCTTACCATGATTGACTTACACAATAGTGGAGTATTTTTCGAGTTCGAAGTCAATAATAGTTAGTCAAAAAACAATCACAACAAACTTTGTTCGGTAATTACATACACTTGTTTATCCAATATTTCAATTACAGCTTCAGTTACCATCAGTATCCATTCTCTAAATGATCCTCTTGGTGTTGAACATCGCCAGTCAGGAGAATCATCTCCTTACGCCTATATTCACGTCGGAACATTTTGTCTACCCCAGACAAATAATATGTGCCTGGAAACAGGCCTTTTGAACCAGCAGAGGGAATGTAATCACCTGTTATAGTAATTACATCTTTAGCTATAAAATAAACGACATGGAAACTTTTAGCTTACTGTTAAGATGAGCTGTTGCCCGGAGCTTCAAAGCTTTTACAAACTGCACAGGCGACATGCACTGTCTCGTGTCCAAACGCGCTTTTACATTTTGTATCGCTGTAAATGCAATGACACTCGTTTGTAATGCAGAAACAACATGATTTTCCCTGTTTTATTAGGCCAAGATAAAAATGAAATTAACCTGTAGCATAAATTTTGTAAATAATTTTTATTAGTGCTTTAGATCCATCCTAGACCTAATATATTTAAATCAAATTCTCCAACATTCGGGATTATCTGCATATAAATCAAGAGTAAATAGGATTAGCAAAATGACCAATATTACCTGAGACAATATTTTTCAAAGAGTAACCTTCAACATTATTGTTGTGGTCCATAATCTTCAAAGAAAACATAGTAGAAGCAAGGCCCGAACCATATGCAAATAGACCAATGCGTTTCCCGATCAAGTCTTTGTGAGAATAACTAAGATTTTTGAAGATCAATAAAATAATAATAGATACAATATTGAAATATATAAAGCAATCTACATAAAGCTGCATACACATCTTCGATTCCACTTAACTAACCATCTGTTTAGACACTTACCAAGGCTCTTTCCGGTACACTTACCTGAGAAACAAAGAAACAAGACAGCTGTAAAGTGACGGTGTGTACATGTTTCCGACACGACTCGCAATTAATAACGATGGTTCAGTCTTTGCTTCAAAAAGCTTCTGACTGAATTTCATGAAAGAAACTTCTACTTCTTTATCAAATATCGACTCGGCAAGGGTTACATTCCTGAAAATATAAATGCAATACTAATTAACAATGAAGAAATGTAGGCCTGTACATGTGATCATTGTGAAGTCATAGAATGCTTAGGATTTCTTTTCAACCGGTGTGAACTGTAGTTTATTAATTGTTTTGAACATTTATTTTTTTGAAAAATGCATATCATGGGTGACTAACCAATATTCTGTCATCATCTATGTGTCGATGTGGAGCTTATTTATTAAATCTTTTACCTGTGTTTTCCCAACAAACTTTCTGTAGAACCTTGGTCATATTCTTCATAGTACTTTGTGTTTCCTCTAATGTAATCATTCAAGGCTAATCTGGCAACAGACTTTCTCACTAATTTGCAGTACGGTGCATGGAATATCATATAGTCAAAATTTTGCATGGAAAATGGAGAATCTAGGAGAGATAAGTATATAGATTCATATACCAAATTCACTTTATTTAACTGTATATTCTATACCATAATTATAATAAAAATCACGATAAGAACAAACCTAATTTGAGTATAGAGTCGGCTTTTTTGCAGTAAGTACTGTAGCAATTATCGAGTGCTGAGGTGTAACATTGAACCGAGAGTTTCCCGTCAACTACCGGATACTCTGATGTCAGGTCAGGTTTATAAAAATCATATGCATGTCTCATATATGTTCCTCGTAATCCTTATATTACCATACATTCCCGTTAGAATCTCTTGAATTTGAAAAAATACTAGCACAATTATGGAATTATGGAAAGCTTACGTGATTCCATTACGAGTGGAGCATCAGGTCCAATGAGCATAGCAACAGCTCCAGCTCCTCCAGTACACCGGGCATTGCCTTCTGCATAGACAGCAATATCACCACATATTACAACAGCATATCTTCCTGCAGAATATGAAGATGTTAAAACATAACAGAAGATATATCATGATATGGTATGATATACCATCCCAGGCAGAACTCTCCATCCATGCAACGGCATTGAACAATGCACTCGTGCCTCCATAACAAGCATTGGTAGTGTCCACTCCTTCGACATTAAAATTTCCAGCGCTTTCAAAAAGTTGCATGAGAACACTTTTTACACTCTTAGATTTGTCGATAATGGTTTCGGTACCAACTTCCAGGCGACCTAGACATGGAATGTTGAAATTGGATATTTTTACACTAGCATATTTTTGAATCTAAGGAATGGAAAATTAAATTGAACATCGCTCCGGATTTGAACAAATACACAGATTTTAATTATCTAACATACAACCACCCAAGTAAAAGTATGTACTATATGCATACTTACCAATATCATTGTATGATAAATTGTACTTTTCCACTAGATTTGCCAGGACAGTGAGACAAAGCGAATTAATGTCTTCGTTGTCAGAACAAAATCCCATTTGAAGCTGACCGAGGCCAACTGTATACTTTCCTTTGGAAACTCCATCAAATTCTTCAAGACTATCTTGATCAACGTATGCATTTGGGAAATATATTTCCATACCACATATCCCGACATCATTAGCACGATTCATATTCGTTCAGACACTATGCTCGTGACTCAGTTTTCTAATAGCTTATCGCGAGGATTACTTTTATTCAGCAAGGTATATGGAATATTATACAGTCTCTGTAGTGTTACTCTTTTGCAACACTTATGTTTACCAAGGTTTCTCAATAGACTTCTTAACTAGAGTATTATGTTCACGACCTTACTTTCACCACCACCATTCACCAGCCACATTACAATATGGGGAATCCCATAAATTATTGAACCATGACGTAATGTACCAAAATTTAGAAAAGGAAGTCCAGGATAGGTGTCGTAATAGTATTTTAAATCAAAGTTTAGAATTGCCGTGTTATAAAATCGTGAATTGAATTCGTAAATTTTTTCGGCAATCTTGTGTGTAACGCCTCACTATTCTCTTCTCAATGTTCCTTCAAATTGCACAAAAAGACTGGGAAAATATCAGGTTTCTGACCATGCTAATTTCCTAAACAACACATGAGGTTACGTCGCTAACTTCTTAGCGCTTTGATTTCCTTTTCAAATTCTTTCCGACAAGACTGCTGGAGATAAATACAAGGCAACATAGCTCTAACTCTATTCGAAATTAAATTAAAGTGAACCAAGATGTCTTCTGTCGAAATTTCGACAATGTACAGGCCAGTAATCAGTAATCTGCTACGTGGTAGTTTGGGAATTCATTCGTCTTTACTAGAGTTTTTATTATCATTGCTTCAAACCACTTGACATTGCTTGGAAACGAAGTAAGAGTTGATTATTGCACGGTTACGAGTTTAGTTTTCGATTTGCTAAATCGAACCAATCTAGCAATATATAAAATTTACAATTGCAAATTTGTTTAACTTTTTGTTGATGCAACTACGAAGTTTGGTACTTTGCGTTAGATCGATAGTACGCCTATGTATGTAATGAGATTGTCATTAGCTGTGAAATGAATTACCATACAGTACTGACTATACTGAATTTACTTTTAATCAGTATGTGTTTTTTTTTAATCTCAAAAAATCTAGAAATGTCACTTCCACATCACTATTATTACTTGTCGTTGATTGCACATATTTTTCGACAAGATGAAATATATATAGTTTGTCTTATGAAGTACTATAGGGAAAATCCACACTACAGCTTAGGCTTCGCCGGCATAATGCTCTGAATCTTCATTGCCATACCCATATTCCCAGATATCTTCAACTTCCCACTAAAGAAAGCCTATAAAGTACAGTAGGTATAAATATAAGCAAGAAAAAGGTTGTAAGACGCAGTACAGACATTAGCATACCGTGTTTGGATTCAATTTTCCCATCATAAGATCCACTAAATCTTCGTCATTCATTGTTAAAGTACAATCAGGCTTTTCTAAAAACCAGGTAACCGGGTTAGCTAGCATAAGTTCAGCAAGAAAATTAGAATACATACTATCGGAGTTAAGCTCAAGAGAGCCATTTCCATTCTTTGCATCTACAATCCACAAAATTTCCTTTCCATCCTTTCTTTTGACTTTGAATCCAAGAATTCCGTTGATTTTTTTCACGTAACTGGCTCCATCCTGGGTTTCAGGTAAAGAGATGGTAAATTTGCCGTAATTTCGTAAATAGTAATGTCCTTGGGGTTAGCGTGAGGGAGTAGTATTCATGCATTTCTTATTTATGTCCATGCAAAGTACGCTGACAAGTCGATAATTGGCATTTTCCCGATCGGACCTCCACCACCGTGTACTTCGAACAATCATCATTCACTCTCAATTCCTCAAACCGCGTAAGAAATCATGTTACGTGGCAAAGTACCATTTGCCCGGAATACAAAAAAAATCGCTAACCTTTTCAAATTGCTTTTTCATTCCCTCGAAAATCACTGTTGATTTATATCCCTCTGCAGCCCCATGTTCAGACACGGGTTGCAACCGAAAACGGCTTCTGAACAAAAAACGCAGGTAACATCAATTGTGGTGAATTCTATATTTTGGCAGAACAACCGATTTAAACATAAGTATTTTAGTTTAGTACAGAGTGAACGAGGATACCTTGTGATACGATTTTCTCCTTGGTCTTGCATTGCACAGGTCTGGATTGAATCTTAGCACTACTTGTTAAGTTTCCTCGGACTTTAAATAACGACTCAGTGAAGCTTTTAAGAATTCACTTGGGATAAATAATTAACTAGCCGAACGCAAAGTATGCATAACACGCTATACCGCTATATTATCGCATGCCGTAATCAGTGGATGATTAATGGCTAAGACAACAGGAATAGGCGATTGATACACAGTAAAAAACATATAAATAGTACTGTAGTAATCTCCTTCCTTGTATTCTTGTGTTACCAATCGTATACACTACAATGCCGCCTATTTTCAAATAACTACCAATAATATTTTTTAGAATGAAATTACAGTGAAACTAGAATTTGGGTAGACGAAAAGCTCCTACCATTCCCTTCGGAAGTATTATTTCCTAAGAACACAATTTAAATTTAATTAATAATATCGCTTCAACAAAGTTAAGATTTATTTCGATGGAATAAGAATATTTTTCAATTAGAAAAACGAAGTTAATTGAATAATCAATCTTATTTTAATACTTCAAAGAAAGTGCTGGATCGTATTGGGCGCTGTGTACTGTAAATGGAGTTAGGAAGACACAAGACAGCCAATTTACCTTTGTCAACTTTACCCGTTCTTAATCATCAGGCCTATTAAATTTCATGGGTTAATATTTTAGATGCCAGAGCTGACAAATGCCGCTGCTGAATTTCCACTTCGTTTTTTTACAGTACTGACCCATTTAATTCTTGATAAGCATTTTGTGACATATACTGGTTGAAGGGTAGGAGAGGAACCCAGCACAATCTCCTAGTTCAGTCAGAGGGGATAAATAAACATGCTTCTTTACAGTATTATTCTTGAGATTTATGGTGTGAATGAGCAAGCAAGATTATTTAACAAATCATGATGTTAAATAATTCTTCTACTGAGAGGAAGTAGAAAATTGTGAAGTAATAACAAAGTGACAATAAATTATTCGAATTAGTAAAACTTCCTGGCTATGTTCCAGATTTCAATAATCTCTCATAATTATAATATTCATGATCACTTGCTTCTTGCATGAAATCCTCTAGGTAAAACAAAAATATGGTGAAACATCAGCAATTCACAACATTACTGGACATAAAAAAGTTTCAGTATAGCACCTTCAATTGATGTGAACGATCACCTCACAATTTTGGCTTTGTTGGTAAAATACTTTGTATTTTCATTGCAAGGCCTATATTACCGGACACTTTCAATTTTCCACCAAAAAATGCCTGCAAAATAAACGCATCACATTTACCAATGTGCCAATGATTTGAAAAATCAAACTTTCGATGCAATGTTAAATTCACCGTGTTCGCATTCAATTTTCCATTCATCATATCAAAAAGATCTTCATCCTTCATTATAAGGCAGCAGTCTGTTTTTTCTTACATTTTTAAAAGAAAATTGAAAAGGTTTTAGTATTAAAAATATCATACCATTATTTACCTTCTAATATTTAATACAAAATTTTACTCTTGGAATTAAGTTCCAGTGCTCCATTGCCATTCTTTGCATCAACAATCCATAATATTTCCTTATCATTAGGCCCTTTCACTTTGAAACTAACTATTCCGTTCAATTTCTTCACATAACTTGGACCATCCTGTAATGCTTTTTGTGTTTAATAGCTAAAAATTAGAGTAGGCTAAACAAAATGATCTCTAACCTTTTCAAATAACTTTCCTATCTCTTCAAACACTGGTGTGGTTTTGAATCCAGCTGCTGCAGATGTATCTGTAGACACAGACCTAGTTTGCAAACCTCCTCCCCTTCTATAAAGTAAACACATTTTACTTAATTCTTACCACATAAATTAGCCCACTAGTTAAACCTTATAATACAGTATTCAGATTTACATACTGGATTTGCCATTTTCGTGTCGCCTCTGGGAATCCCAGCCTGTATATTCCCATAACCACAGCTCCTCCAAGACCAAGGTTATGCTGAAGTGCCAATTTTGCTCCAGGTACTTGTCTTTTGCCAGCCTCACCACGTAACTGCCAACATAGTTCAGCACATTGTGCTAATCCTATATTAAAAGTTTCACAAAACAATCTGAGGAAGTGAAAAAATACAATCAATGGAAACATTCAATATTTCGGATGACACAATCCTTTATTGTTAATATATCTTTCATATTATTATTTCGATCCGCTTTACTATTGGTTAAATGTAGGCCATTCAAAAAAATGTTTAAAGATGAATGAGTTGAGTAGCTGCCAATTTTTTACATATATGTACATATCTAACCACTTCAGCATAGAGACTTTATAATGATAACAGACAACTCTTTAGAACCTTACTAATATTATTTCCTACCTGTAGCACCAAGAGGATGACCCTTTGAAATTAGACCCCCACTGGGATTGATTACATATCGTCCTCCATAGGTATTGTCTCCTCGATCAATAAAATCTGCAGCACCACCTATACAAAACAAAATAATCATTTTTACTATATTGGAGAATTCATGCTTCCCACTGTTTGTAAATAAATATCCAAGTTACCTTCTGGACATAGCCCAAGAGCTTCATACGTAATGAGTTCATTAGCTGAGAAACAGTCATGCAGCTCAATAACATCTACATCTGAAGGCCTGATGCCAGTTTGCTTATACAAGTTTTCTGCGCCTCGTTTTGTCATGTCATAGCCGACCATCTGTCGCAGAAGTGTTTCGATATTAGTTATACTTTATATAATACATTTTCAGCATATATAAGCATACTTTCATGCAGCTTTTTTCCTTGAATGTGCTTGGTAGATCGGTTGCCATTGTCTGTCCGACAATTTCAACAGCCTGATGTTCTAAGCCATGCTTACGTACAAAATCTTCGCTAGCTATGATGGCACAAGCACTGCCGTCAGAAGTGGGGCTTGAATAGAAAAAAAATATCAAGTTGAAATTTAGACAATCAAGGAGATACCCACAAATTGCTTGGAAATATAGCCCCATCAGAATTATAACATTTTATATGATTTTTATTTTATTGATGAAATAATTCCTGAAAATCAGGTTCGATTTGTCATTTAATTTATGACCCACCCGGTATAAATGCATTTCAACCATAAGCTTGTGATGCAACATACCAACATTGAAGCATTCCGAGATACTCGTACACCTTTCTGGAATTGAGGATTTGCTCCATACTGTACTCGGTTTGAAACTGAGAATATGGGTTATTGGTGGAATGTTTATGATTCTTCCAAGCAATTTTGGCAAAATGTATCGGCTTTGTTCCTGCAATGAAATGCTCATTATAGAAGGTATGTTATATCTCGACCTATGACCTGAAGAAACTTGATGCTATCCAAACAATGTTTTGATTTACTATAACACATAACATGAGTCAACACAAATAACCCTTGCCTCTATTCGTGGCCTTGCTGCAGTATCCTAAAATATCTTGTATTGTATGCTTAGTACAAAGTTCACTTAGCTCAAACAAGGATATATCACATCATACTGACAATATAGTCTAAATGCCCAGAGGTTACTGTACTGTGCCTGTCAATGTACAAAATAAATAACTAACAGAGTAGGAGATGTAATGCTAGTATATGCATTAGGATTTCAACACACATGTTGAGCAATAATTAGCCTGTCTGCAAAATAATCCCCGAGAGTACCAATAATGATTAAAATCTTTGAAACAAAGCAAAATGAATAACTCCTCATAGCAAATTCAAAATAAAATTATTGTTACCATATTTTTGCATATGTTCCAGACCAGCATTTCCAAACATTTGAGGAGTGATAGGAGCTGCAGCCAAATCTTTCACTGACAACATTACCTCTAAGTGCTTATCCATGGGGTTTGTGCGGTCAGTCCACTGAAATTCATGTGTATTATTGTACTTGTGTAATATTGTCCTAGTATTATAAATATTTAAAAATACAGGCACTGAAATTCATGTGTATTATCGTACTTGTGTAATATTGTCCGAGTATTATAAATATTTAAAAATACAGGGAAACTAAGAGACGGAGAAAACAAAGAGTACTCAGAATACTGTTATTGCTAATCTGTAAGTTTGGTCATTACCCACTTACTTATTGGAAACCAGGAAAAAAACAAATAAATCTAAATTCCTGAGATGAAAAAGTATACATGATTTGTTTCACAAATCAGCTGTTTCACAAACAAAAATATCCCATTATCTGGACAAATCGCTACACAAGTAATGCTTTGGAAATTTTGGCAATGCAATGCATTATTGCATGACAATATTTACTTTTGAATTCAGAGATCCTCGTTCCATTTTTTCAAATCCGAGAGCCATACAACATTCAGCCAATCCACCCTCAACAAATTGCTTGGCCATGAAAAGAGCTGATGAACCAGTGGCACATGCATTATTGACCTTAACAAACATAAGGTATTTTTATCAATGCTGCAAAACTCCAAGCTATGCTTCGCAAGATTTTAGTATACTATACATACATTGTAGACTGGTATTCCTGTCATACCAATTTGATAGACAGCTCTTTGTCCACATGTTGAATCACCATAGCAAAAACCAACCGCAACTTGTTCAACTTCGTTGTAATTAATTCTTGCATCCGCCAAGGCTTTAGTGCAAGATTCTTTGGCCATCTGAGGATAATCAAAATCATCTCTTCGTCCTGGCTTTTCGAACTACAGAAGAAAATACAGATGAAACTATGAGATCACTTCTGCGCCTACTAAATAAATATTTTACAAAAACATGAGCTATCCTTGTAAACTTTGTGCCTGCAATACCGACAAACGACACACACTAAAAGTCATATACATCAACGTAACTGCTTGAATGTACATAGCTGTAATTTAGGTCAGCTATGCACCGTTCTAATAAAGAAGTGTATTGGGGCTCAAGGGTGAAATTGATACAATTGAAAACATTCGACAAAATATTTAACTTCAATTAATGAGCGTGTGAGGGATATATGTCACATAATAATGCTTACAAATTACATTCACATATTAATATCGGCAATCAGAAGGTAACCGCTAGGTGGTGCTCGAGAATATACCGACCTACGTGTGCAAGTTATCCGGCACTCTATCGAAATTACGTAAAACAATGCCTATGCGAGACTGAAGTGCGGGGAATCCACCAAAACAAAGGAAATTATAAGAATAGCAAAAAATACCTTTGTCATTCCAACGCCAATCACATACACCTTTCTTCTTGGTTGTGCCATAATAGTTAGTTGCAATTGCTAAAAAACCTGTAAATGTAATGACTAGAAAAAGCTGTCATCAATATAGAATAGTTACAAAATAGTCTCATATGATAATACTGCTTTGCCTAATTTATTGCATAATGTGTAAAAGTTGCTCCGACCACCGCTATGAACACACTGACTGCAGTTTTTCTGTCTTGCTGCTGTTTTTAACGCTGCTTCGTAAAAGATTTTTTTTGATTCGTAAAAGATGACAATGCGAAAAGTTGTTTGAGCGCTTTCTCGCCCACTTGCGGGTGAAATTTCATGTAAAATGGTTGCTTACCGAAGTCAAAGAAAAATACAATACTGTACAGTAATCTCTCACCTATCGCGGTTAGTGCGTTCCAGAACCCATTCTAATACACAGTATGCTCTTAAAAACTGAAAATCTCTGAAAACTGAGTTTTTCTCATCTGTTTCTATACATTCATATTTTAACACATGCAGAGACAAAGTAGAATGTAATTTTATTTTGTAGGAATCTTTTCACATCATTATATGCACCTGATATTTATTATATTTTGTACAAAAACAATCAGTGTTGCTGTTGCAAAGAATAATTATTGCATAGTGCTGGCTTCATCAGAAAAATATTTGCTATTTGATGATTATAGCTTAGGTCTGGCAAGCAAAACATCTAGTTTCATAGCTAGGCCCATATTTCCAGAAATCTTCAGTTTACCGCTGAAGAACGCCTAAGAGGTAATAAAATGCAATAATGAATGATGAATTATCTTGCTAATAAATATTACCTTATTTCCATCCAACTTTCCTGTCATCAAATCAAATAGATCTTCGTCCTTCATTGAAAAATAGCATTCGCATTTCTCTGTTAACATAAAACAATGTTTAGAACGGCATGCATTAAATAAGCAAGATTACATTAGATGATTTACTTCCTGAATTTAGTTTGAGTGATCCATTGCCATTTTTAGCATCTATTGCCCAAATCACTTCTTTGTTATTTGGTCCTTCCACTTTAAAACCTATTATTCCATTGATCTTTTTCACATATGATGCACCTTCCTAATAAATATAGGAAAATCAGTTGAATTTGAGATTAATTTCTAATTTATTTGCATTGTTACCTTTTCAATTACTTTTCTCATATCTTCGAACAAGGGAGTAGTTTCGAACGTTGGCGCTGGTGAAGTGTCTGTAGATATAGTCCTTGCTAGCAAGCGATTACGTTTTCTATAAAATGAGAATAAGATAATATTGCTTAAACTAAAAATAAATTCAATGTCACATCAAGATAGTGAAGATTGTTATAAAGAAGTAACAATCTGATAAGTAAGAAGTTGCTTGATTTGGCGCCAACAAATATTGTATGTACAGCATGTTAGTAGTTGTTAGTAACTATAAAAGAAACTTCTATTTTTCGTTTGTTTTCATGAAAATCTAGTTATAAAAGTACAGAAAATTAAACAAAGACTTTTTGTTATGACATATCCAATAGTCACACACCTGACAGTGAGTGTCTGGGGAAACTGCAGCTTTGCAGCCCTTATGGGTGAGCCAGCACTGATATATCGTCACATACTTACTACTCGTACTTATATCACATACTTACTGCGGAAGCCATTTAGCTCTTGCATCGGGGAATCCCAAACGATATATTCCCACTACCACAGCTCCCCCAAGTCCAAGGTTATGTTGAAGTGCCAATTTTGCTCCTGGTACTTGTCTATTCGCTGCTTCACCACGCAGTTGCCAACATAATTCAGCACACTGTGCTAATCCTATTTTTTTCAATTCTTATGGTAATATCAGCTCTTATCAGAATTACCTGTATAACTAAATAGTTGAACCAAAGTATGTATATACCTGTAGCACCAAGAGGATGACCCTTTGAAATCAGACCTCCACTGGGATTGATGACATAGCGCCCTCCATAAGTATTATCACCCTTGTCAATAAAGTTACCGGCGCCACCTGCAATAGAGAATTTTTCCTCCATCCTACTGTTTATCATATTCACTATATTTGAGCTGCTTAAAATTGCCTCCACCTTCAGGACAAAGTCCCAGAGCTTCATATGTTATAAGTTCATTCGCTGAAAAGCAGTCATGAAGCTCAATAACATCAACGTCTGCAGGTTTAATGCCAGTGTCCTTATACAGGTTCTCTACACCATGTCGAGTCATGTCATATCCTACTATCTAAATATATTAAAATTTGATAACCAACTAAACAGTATGTGGATCCGAAGCAAATAATTATTGAAGACTGTGCCTATATCGTTTAGTTAAAATCTGGCCTTCAGCTTAACAAACAAATTTTCACTTTCATGCAACTCCTTTCTTCTAGAGTACTCGGTAAATCTGTCGCCATTGTCATGCCAACAATTTCCACAGCCTGATGTTCCAACCCATGCTTGTTAACAAAATCTTCACTAGCAAGAATTGCACAACCGCTGCCATCAGATGTTGGGCTGAAAAGTACTCATTTTCAAGTTTTAAACAGGATTATGTTAACATTATTACTAATATATTTTCATACCAGCACTGCAATAAAGTTAAAAAGTCATAGATCTTTTTGGATTTCTGAATTTCCTCCATACTATATTCTTTCTGGAACTGTGAGTATGGATTATTGACAGAATGCTTATGATTTTTCCAGGCAATTTTGGCAAAATGAATTGGCTTTGTACCTGAAGGAATATATTTTCTTAATTTGCAATACCATATTATATTGAAATTTCTTTACATATTTTGTAGCTTCAGTATTATGAGGTTTTCCATGTACTAAATCTTCGTTGATTAGCTTACCATATTTATCCATATGCTCTAAACCAGCATTTCCAAACATTTGTGGATTGTAAGGTCCCTCAGCTCTTGGCCGTATGCTTTCCATAACAGCTGAGTGGCGGTCCATTGGACTAGTACGATCATGCCACTGAAAGACAGCATATTTTTAAATGAGACCACTCGGCAATATCGAACCAATAATTTCTGTACCTGGCCAGTTAAAGATCCAGGTTTCATTTTTTCAAATCCCAAAGCCATGGAACATTCGGCAAGTCCACCTTCAATAAATTGTTTTGCCATAACGAGAGCAGTTGATCCAGTTGCACAATTGTTATTCACCTTAATGAAAATAGTACATGCATACATGGACTATGTTTGATAAATAATTAGTTAGCGGTACATGGGAAGTTACATTATAGATAGGAATCCCTGTCATGCCCAATGGATAAACAGCCCTTTGCCCAGAGGTTGAATCACCATAGACAAATCCAACAGCAGCTTGCTGAATTTCCTTGAAGCTGATTCTAGCATCTGCGAGAGCTTTCTTGCATGCTTCCTCAGCCATCTGTGGGTAATCAAAGTTCTTTCGCCTTCCGGGTTTTTCAAACTGAGAATTGTGAATGATATAAGATTGTTAAATAAATTCTGTAAAAATATATATTAGAATTAGCAGTTCTTACCTTCGTCATTCCAACTCCAATAACATACACCTTTCTCTTTGTTGGAACCATTGTAGTTGAGTACTTATTCTTATGCTTATTCTTTTGCTAAGACAATGCAAAGATCAAATACGCGCTTACGTTTACATATAGCTTTCATCTCCGGAGAAGCAACAACCAAAAACAATTATAATACCAAATAGGAATGGGATACTGTATTAGTGAGTGCAACTAGCGAAGTAAATCATTGTTCGAATTTTGAGTTACAGCAGCGTTTTGCATATTTGAAAGTGTACAAAGGGAAAATTCAAAATATTATCGTCTTATAGTCCCTAAAGTACTGTAATTAAATAAGTAATGACAGATAGTTTTTGTGACCACTGAACAGTTGAAATTGTCATGTAAACGCTGCACACTGATTCGTACAGACTACCTACAACCTGCACATCCCAGTAATCTAAATATTAGTTTAGTTTTCAAAAATAAAGTACTGGGCAAACATATTAAAAAGAACATAGAGCAAGCGATACTTTCTCTATATTACTCAACCTTGGCAAATGCTGGGTGTTTTACTAATTCGGAGCAATATTTAAAATTAATAATTAAACCTCATATCTTTCTTGGATCATTTCTTCTACCAACTACATTAACTCAAAGCAAGTTTTAGGTGGGCCAATTCAACTCACATATTTTGTTTGAGGATATGGATATTGCACAAATATATGGTCAATATACAAAACGTACAGACATGCCTACACAAATTATATCAACTATCTGTTTATCTTCTTTTACACTTGGCTAACCATGCATAACAAATACAATATTTGCCAGGATGCTGTTAGCTTTTATTGGCTTGTACCAAAAGTATTTTTGAATTTCATTGTACTCCTTTGTAGCAAAGTACTTTAATTTAAGGGAACCAAAAATAAAAAGCCAAGAAATATTTCAGCATGAAAAAATCTTAGATCCAATGGATAATGGATGGTGTTTGGAATGTTCAAGTTCATCCATGTGATCGAGGGTGGAGGAGTTAGAAGAGTAATAGCACAATAGAAAATAATAAAAGTGGAAATTTATAGTGAATTGCTTATTGAATGTAGTCCAAATTGACCGGTAAACACATCAAAGTACTAATAGCAGAAACTGAGGTATATTAAACAAGCTTGTTCATCTGTGGCTACGTGGTTGTGTTGCTGTTAAAAACTGTATGATCTGAATTCGGAATTGTATTTGCGGGCTTTAAGCCATACGCGGCATATGCTGCAGCTGAAGCAGCAGCAGCTCCTGCTCTTGCACCTATAGAAAATTCACCAAAGTAACACTTGGCAAAGACTGCAAGACAGTACATGAAGATAAAGATATATAATGATTTTACCTGCCATTGCTGCTGCACGACCAGTTATTACTTTCCGTCCCCTGCGAATCCCTCTGCACTTGCCTCGTGCAATAGTTGTAGATGCACGAACATAAGAACGCTTTTGCACTTCAGGCATGAGTGGTCGAATACGAGGTCTTCCTCTACCTCTTCCTGTGCCACGTTTCCCCTTCAAAATTTCGGTTGGAACAAGAGCGGGTGGAGATGTGTCATCGACCACTATTAGTTGATCTTCATCGAGGCCACGTAGGTCACTGCATCCAGACATTTCGCTGACGGGACTCGATTGTGCTGAATCGAAGTATGCTTCCAAGGTGTCTAAGTCAGTTGGCGAAGAGGTGCTTAACGATTTCCCCTGGTTATTGCCTGGTGTTGACTTTGACGAAGTGGGGGTGTTGGCTGCAGAATGAGTAATGGTCACATGCTCTGAAGACAATCCTTGTTCTGGAAGAAGCTTTGACTGTTTCTGCTTTTCTGCTTCTCTCTCTGCGTTAGTCTTTCTGCCCCTTTTCTTGCCTTTGTAAGGTAAACCCTCTCCCCTATTTTCTTCCTTTTTCATTTTTAGCCTGTTTGCCAGCTGTTTATCATCTAAGAGCAATGACATGACCTCCTTTGGTTTCAGAGTGTCTGGACGAAAGTTTCCTCCAGCTATAACCATCCTCTGTATAACACTTTTCTCTTCCGCCCTCTGAAGGATACGTTCATCGACTGTTCCTTCACATACGAGCCTGTAAACTGTCACCTGTTTTGTCTGTCCCAACCTATGCGCTCGATCCATCGCTTGTTGGTCCACAGTGGGATTCCAATCACTGTCGTAGAATATGACTGTGTCTGCTGCAGTCAAGTTGATTCCCAGCCCACCAGCACGAGTACTGAGCAAAAAAACAAAGATGTCATCCCTCGTCTGAAAATTGGCTACCATGTCTCTGCGTTCGGATATTCTGGATGAGCCGTCCAATCGCATATATGTATGTTGTCGATACCACATGTATTCTTCCAGAAGATCTATCATTTTCGTCATCTGCGAATAGATTAGTACCCGATGCCCGTCCTGTTTTAACCTCCTTAGAAGAACATCAAGTGCATACATTTTCCCACTGTCAGTAATCAAATAATCTTTTGATGGGATCTGAATGTTGGACCAACCATTAGGGGGAGAAAAAGAAGTCAAGCCTTTGCCAGTCACCCTTTCTTTAGAAAACAAACTCTGCAGGGGATTTGGTGCAAGTGAAAAAGAATCGTTCACACAGTTTGGTCCATACAGAAGGTTTTTTGTATTGCCACCAAAATCCAAACCGCTGTTGATTTCATTGAAGGCAGTACGATCGCAACAGTATATCTTGCAGGGTTTCGCGAAGATAGGAGAACGATAAAACTGCTGAAATGACCTGGGTGTGAAACACTGTATCAATTCTGAAGATATGTTCCATTTCTTTTGTTTACCGGCACTGTGTAACTGCTTTTCAGTAAGCGAATCGTCTTGCCTTGCTTGCAAATAAATGATTTGGGTACCGTGTTTGTAAAAAGTGCTTGCACCTTGTGTGAATAATAGTTTACGAAATGGTGAATGAGAGTTAAATGCAGACAAGTTTGAATTCACATGTACTACGAGCAGAGTGTCAGCTCTATCTGGTGTTGGGGAATTACAAGGGCTGGAATGCTTTGTCATTGATGTTTGCTTATGACTAGTAGTTGGCAAAAAATCGACATTGCTAACTGGAACATCTTTGGCATCAAAAAAATTAGGAAACGAATGGGTTTTGAACATCTTACTGAAGTAATGCATCAGCGTACATGTCTCTATGGTGTTAATAACTAACCACTGAAACCAAACATCACGTATCATGACATACCAATATTCATCCACGTTTAGTCCTAATATTCGCAGGAAAGAAAATGTCTTTGTTGTGCTATCTTGTACCAAGTCTTGATGCACATTGCATGGATGATGAATGTTAAGATCATTGTACAGAAGCTTCCTTTTCCCAGGGTTTATTCGACACAAAATGCCATCTCGATACAACAAACGAGGTAGCAAATATGTCGGGAGGGTCACCTGGGTAGGAGAGATGACTTCTCTTCGTTCGAACAAGTCTGGATGATTGCACACTTTACGAAACTGCATGACAATATTCATGAGCGTTGTGCTGCTACTGCAACTAACTATTGTAGAACCAGTTGACTTAAACAGATCGTCAAGTTTTAACTTCTTCTTTATACCTACATAAAGAGCACTCTGTCTTGGAGTGAGACTGCAGTGAACTCTGATTTCAATCTTTTCCGAGAGTTCGTTTTCCACATTTCGTTTCAATCTTCTGAGCATGAACGGTTTAAGGATAATGTGCAGTCGCGACAGTTGCTTTTCGTCTATGTTGACCTTATTTTCAATATGGTTTTCAATGTCTTTTGAAAACCACTCGTTGAATTCTTCGTGGCTATCGAACAAAGATGGCATGATGAAGTGCAACAAAGCCCACAATTCAGCCATTGTGTTTTGAATCGGTGTGCCAGTGAGCAAAAGCCTATTCCTACATTTGAAATCCAGCAGTATTTTCCAACGGACGCTAGAGCTGCTTTTAAGTGCCTGGGCTTCGTCGAGGATCATGTACTGCCACTTGATTCTTTGGAAATAGCGTACGTCAGAAATCACCAGCTGGTAGCTTGTGATCAAGATGTGAAAAGGAGCAGAAAGCCGTTCAGAATGTTGAGAAACTTTCTGGTTCCAGAATTTTCTCAGTACTTTTCTGTCGCTTGTGTTTCCCCAATAAGGTAAGACTTTAAAGTCAGGAAAAAAACGCGAAAACTCTTGGTGCCAATTGTTAAGAGTCGAAGCTGGAGCCACAACTAAAAATGGCCCCCAAATGTTAATTTTTTCCGCAAGGTGTCCAAGGAAGGCAATTGTTTGAACAGTTTTACCTAGTCCCATCTCATCAGCAAGAATTCCGTTAATTCCTTGTTCATAAAGGTTTATCAGCCAATTCATACCTTTCACCTGGTACGACTTCAGTATACCTTGGAATAGGGAAGGCTGATCAACTTCTTCATTCGTACTTATGCTGGGATTCATGAGACTATAAGAATCCATGAATGACGTATCATTCTCCTCTTTTGTAGTTTCGAAGGATGTAGTCAAATCGTTCTGCATCTCCAATGCTCTTTTCACATTTTTCATTGCCTTATCGCAGTAATAACTTCCATCGTGATCATCAACCTCATTCTCTTCTTGAATGTTTTCACTTACAGAAACATGTAAGCTGTCTGAGTTGACGTAGTCATTTTCAATGTTCCGCAGAATCGATTTGACCTCCGTGTCCTCGCCAACATCTACGCTTTGCTTGCTCAGCTTTTTGCTAATGAAATGAGCAAACAGTTCTGTTTGAGAAATCAAAAAATTTAATTTACGTTGCTGTCTCTTTGCCTCTCTCAGCTCTTCATCCAGACGAATTTGCTCAAGAGCATGCTTCTTTGCCTTTTTTCTGTGAACTTTTTCAACCTTACTGTACCTTTTCCAGAACAGCTGCATCTCTCTTGTAATTCGCCTCGCTTTTCCAATCTTATCCTTTGAAAACTTGACGGAAATAGCGGCAGAGGCGCGTTGTCTTCTCATGCATTCTCTCGATATTTTTTTGACCTGCGTAACGTTGTTGCTTCGAATTTGGGATTTTAACCGGTATGCTTTGGGAATTTCTTTCTTAGCAATGAATTTCCAAATCCGTTTACGGATGTTATCCACTGTTGCTTGCTTTTTCTTTTTAGCTTGCGTTGATTGATTCTGTCCGTTGGTCCCAGAGTTCCTAGGATTGAGTGACGAGAACTGTGCTGTAGGTAAAGAAGAGTACGAATCCACGTCATTATCGCTATCATTGCCGTCTTTTTTACCTTCCTCCCCACCCTTCTTTTTATAATTTCCGAGAGATTTTTCATGATATTTTTTGGGCTTCATTTTCTCATTATTTCTTGACCTTTTCTTCTTCTTTAAATTCTTAAAGGATTTACAATGTGCCGACCACTTGTCGTCACCTGTCACAAAGTCTGAACTGTAATACATGTAACGTGAAAGCATGGAATTGGCTTCCAGCTCGGCTCTAGATTTTTTCTTCCGCACATGAAGCCTCAACATATCTCTGTATTCCTCTTGCGTAACCTCACTATCGCTGCTATCATCCATATACTCTTCTTCCTCCAAGAAGATGTCTTTGATCCACATCCTTGAGGATGCTTTCTGCTTGAAATCATATGGGAGCAAATCTTCTGGGTCAACATCCTGCAGTAGATTATATCCATTCTTCTCTCTTTCCTTCAGCCTGGCTTCTGCTTCGTCAAGTTCCTTTTCTTTTTCAACAGCGACTCTTTTAATGTCTTGAATCAACTGGTCAATACTCAAGGCCCGCTTTATACCTTGAATATATATAGATTCTGCAATTTCAACATCTCCTTCACCTTCTTGCACTGAGGATGTACTGCAATTCATGCTTTCCATGATACGGAAGACATAAGAATTGGGTCTCAGCCACAAATGGAACGACCTCAGTCGGATCTATGTCATTGCCAACATATCATTATTGGTATGTACATGTAGTATAGTGCTATACATCTGTAGTATAATAGCTAAAATAAAACTATAATGAGACGCCCGTTTCAAAGTCTTACGTAGGTCGGAATCGAGAGATTTTTGACTTGAAGTAAAATATAAAATGATCTCTACAAGGTTTCTATCAAGTAAAATTTCTATCATGTAAAATATTAAAATTCTCAACTTTACTGAATCCTTTTTCAACATAACATTAGGCATTTGACACAAGTGAACAGGTATTGATAATCAACATACGTGCTATCTTCCCATTTTCCATTCATTATTATTATCATATCAGAGCTCGCGGTCTCGGTCTGTACTTGTCTCTTGAAAGATTTATTCAGCGATCGCAAGTATTTCCAATCGGTTTCCTACTTCAAAAACTACATGCTACGAACGTGAAAAAAGAGGAAAACATTATAATAAATATATAAAAAGCGATTCAGCATAATAAAACAGCAAATCAATCTATATACCTTTCACTTTAAGATGTGCTTAAATTCTCACATTTTCTCATCCGGCAAAAACCTATTGATGCGTAACGTGACAGTGGTTCCATGAATAATTTTTGGTGTGAGAATTCATTTCATTCATTCATTGAAGCATGCCGGAGAGGTGATAAAAAATAACAAAAAAATCATGGCTGACAATGAAATGTGACATTACTAAAACGAGTTACAACTAATGTCCCTTGGACAAACTCTTTAAAGTTTGGACTTAACAACCTTGTATTTTCAAGTTTCACTAATATTTATCCTTTTTATATATACAAAATCTATTCTTGTTACTATTGTTAGTAACATCTGAATACTATGCAAATCGTATGCATAATATTTGCCAGTAGATTGTATATTTCACACTTCTAACAGATAAGTCACATCTATAAAGACTATGGCATGCTGATAAAATATGGAATAAATACCGTATTTGTTCAGTAATGCTATGACTAAATTTTGCAACAAGAGGGAAAAGTATCAGCAAACATAAAAAGCCATTAGTTCAAAAATAAATTCCATCATAAATTAGATTTTCGAAATAGCTTGGAAATTCAAGTTCAAGAGTTTTACAGAATACATAATCAAAAAATATATGTTCATATGAAATAGACATGGTAGATATGTGGCATACGATATAGATATATTCATATCGTTTTTCGCAGAACCAGTACTTTTGGACTAGTGATCAGCTAATCAAAATTGCAACATGTTTTACAGATAAAGTGAGGAAGAATCTATGCACAACCGTTAGGTGAACTTTCAAACTGGTAATGGTACAATATGTCAAGGCAATATACTGAAAATAAATTTTCTTAACATGTTCGATAGCTACACTTGCAACAAATAAGAAGCAAGTTCGCCACAAGAATTATTCCAACATAAAACTGTTCAGTATTAATTTACATAGTTGGCTAATTCTGAGTTAGTGACTGCAAGTTAATTTCCACACTGATATATACCTATGTTTGTAGTCGTAATTATGAAATTCCATTGTTTGAAGCCTAGGAAATGTCAAGACAAATAGCATAAGAAGAATAAAGAACCAGGTATCAAAATGGAATCTAGCAATGTACAAGCAACGTCTATCAAAAATCTAGTTTTGAAGTGAAGTCACAGTTGATAAAAGAATAGGTAAAATTGTAAAATTTATAGCACCCATTTAGTTTGACAAGAACTAAATATTGGCACCTAATATTTACGGAATGTATGTTTTAAATGTTTTTCTAAGCATAAATCATTTACAAGTCCCTGAAAAAAAGCTAAAATCATTCACAGAGTACCCTACTCTCGGGTTCTGAAATGTCATGCATGTTTGGAGCTGAAGAAAATTCAGAAATTCTAAAATATGCAAAGGAAAAAAACAGTAACACCAGCAGTTGATCAAAAAATAGTACTGTTAGTTTAGTTTTAACCATAGTTGTATTAAACTATGAAGATACAGTTTGCTGTTAAATTACCAAGTCGCAAGTCGAGCAACCCTACCACTTGAGTTCATCATTACATTATATTAAAAGCAGATGAAAGAGATTTAAACATATAAAAGGATGATGGGGGTTTTGGACAGTTTGTATTTTATCATGCAAAAGCCCTAATTATGCCATCAAAAGGTAGCTTTCAAAGCTAATAATGAAGTATGTAAAAGTACATAAATGAAATCCACACAAGAAGAAAACATCCAGCATTACCTTCTATTTCCTGGGCTCTGGGAATCAATTAAAATTACAGGCAACACAAGTACAGCAAAGTGTCTGGTATTTTTTTACAGTGATTATTATGTCTGTGTGGGGTTTTTACAATATTATACAGTTAATAAGTGAACTACAGTTCAATGTCTCTGTAAAATCCAGGTCTATTTTTACATTCGCCAGAAATTCACTCACATTTTCTGGACAAGAGATCGAGCGTCAACAGCATTTTAAAAATGGTAAGCAACAGCTATGCTAGGAATTTAGCTAAGAAAAACAGTGACACATTGTACTTTGCCTATTGTACCTGAATCTAAATGAAAAAGCTGGCAATAAATAGCTTAAGAGAGCTGCTTGAAATGCATAAAACACTTGTTTTTAAAAAAAAAGCTTGATGAAAGTAGAAGCATATAATGATTGAAAGTCTCTTAAACATTAGGTGGCCCTCCGTACCGATTTTTTTTAAAAAAAGCCATAGATTGTTGCAAAATGTCAGAACTTCGATCATGAATGACTTATTTCAATTTCCGTTTTCGGTATCTCCCTTGCCGGTATATTTTCTCCCGAAAGTTGGTCTTGGCGCGCCATATGGCGTCATTCCAGACTGACTGGCGCATTTGTTTGTGCCTGCCTGTTGAAAGAAAATAAGCTGGAATTTGAAAAAACACTCATGTGCATAAAATTCAAAGACATTTCATGGGCACAAATACAAAAACTATGTTATCACCACAATATCATTATTACAATCTGATCAGTATTGTAATTAATATTTTGATCATTGATAAGGTCAGATTTACTTGTTACCATATGAAATAATACTGGGAATAAAAAATATGTTTCGCCCAGTACAGTGGTTCCCAAACTTTCTAACTACATGGCCCACTATTGAACGAACTAAAGACATGTGGTCCAATTGTTGCCAAACAAATATCATTGCTTCTAAGTAGCATCGACAAAATTATATGAAAGCAAAGAGCACCTTTTCCAAGCTGTGCAGCAAAGAATCAATGCCCTCAAATACGGATACATACAAAACACAAATATACAAAGGTTCATAATCGGAAAGCCGCACAGCACATAGTCTGTTCGAAATAGCTTCGTGGCCCGCTGCTGGGCCATGGCCACCAGTTTGGGAACCACTGGCCTAGTAGAATAATATCTTAATATCTTATCTATCAATTCTTGTACAGCAAAATATTTATCAAGAGCAAGGAGATTACGGGTCGATAATACCGGTAGCAATAATACCTGTAAACCAATTATCCCTTCACCAGCTCTCAGCTGCTCTTTTGTCCACTCTCGATTTTGCTTTTCCGCAACATAGATGCCAATGTCACTAGTTGTTAAACCTTTCGACTTAGCCTGCGAGAACGAATAAACATTTTTTTCAGCTACAAGATATTGTTAAAGACAAAACATTTTATCTTTTATCAACAAGGAGGAATACATCTCTGTGTGCGTTTGCTAAAAGCTATGACTGGCCGAACCATACACACTAAAAAGCTGAAATTGTGCATTCTCATTTTCTTTATCCTCACAAATCCTCGGTTTATTCCCTTATCTCATTACTGCAAGCACTTCTAGGTTAGTAACCAGTCCTGATTTTGAATGATGATTGCACAATTGAGTCCCACAAAATTGCAACAATCCACATTTCAGTCAACAGAGCAACATTGGGGAACTGCTCATTGTAAATAATTTTATTTTTGAAATTTCCTACTGTATTGAAACTTCATATATATTATTACTTCATTGATCACACCTCAAGAAAAAAAATTCTGGCAATAATACAAAAATGGTGCTCATGTAGAATTTATTATACATGGATAAGTATGGAAATTAAGTATCAAAATTTAACTCACCACGTTCACTAAGGCAAGGAGACACATTTGTACCTAAAAAATAAACAATAGGTAATGCTATGTAGAGAAGAAAATGTACCATTCAAAGATTAGTCGATGGTATCACAAATCACCACAGTGTATAGACCCTTCCATTGTCTGGTATACAAAAAGGAAAGTCTAAAAAACAGACAAACTCTCTTCCGGTTCACATCGTAACAGCTTTCATGTATTAAGTAGCAACTCAATCACAATTATCTAGGTAACGAGACACCGACAGAATTAATGGCACCGACTAACATAGAGGAGAGTAAAATTGTGACTACAGCAGGGATAAGTCTTAACTGGAGACAAAATGGAAAAAAGGTAACTGCTTGCAAGTTGGAAATGAAACAACCAGGCTCCGGAACTTGTTGTTGCTTTGAAACTAAGCAGAAACCCAACAATCTATTATACAGAACACAAGTATACTCATTACAGTCATCACACAGGACGAGTCTGCTGTTAGATGAATACTTGGAAGTTTGAAGAATAACTTGTTTAGTTTATGGAGATAACGACGAGTAAGCTGACATACCTGTGACATGTTGCTCTCATCATACAAATCGGCTGTCTGGAATAATGTAGGAGTTGCGACCCCGAACTTGGCTGATGCTTTTAAAAATGCTTCAATGTTTTCCATCTGTAACAAAATGTAAATATATGCTAAATCTCTCGGCACATAAATGATTAGCAAATGCTTATATTATATGCAGATACAAAACTACTTTGAAGGATATATTTGTCATTTGTCATAAAATTATTGTAAGAGAAGATAAGATGCAAAACAATTAATAAAAGTTGACTGGTGTGAAAAAAAAGGAGTCAGTAGTCTTAAACAGATCAACCTTTAGGTAAAAATAGTACTACTGTGTTACCAAGTGAATATCTAGGCAACATTGCCGGTTCACTAGAATTAAAATGTTTATGCATCCGAAAACACCTTCGCACAAAGGAAGGACAAAATAATACCATGACAAACATGTACAAATAATTCCTGAATACAATAGGTTATGCCAGCAAGATAGGATATTTTATTCAGTAACGCCACTGTTGTTTCAGTTAGTAAATTGATTCCCTAAATCCTCATGTGATTATGCTTAGCGTAATATCGTTAAATTAAACCCATATAAGTCACTTTCATTAAATGTTAATACAACACGGTATTCTAAACTTATAGTATAATTGTGCATTTTTGGGGTTCATTAACTCTTTCAAAAAACAAACTCTTGTTCTAAAAGAAATTTTATAGTAATAAGCTACAATATTTGATATGACTTGAAACAGAAAAACATACGATATAATGGATTTCAAAAAGTTAATTCATTTATGGTGACGTGTTGCATTCAAAAGTAAACGGAACATTTGCAGAGATTCCCAAAATATCACCTACTATGAAATACTCACGCAACGGAATGGATTGAGCATCTTTGTGTGCGGGAATTTCTTGCCCAACACTCCGGGCTCTAAGTATTCAATTAACCTGGTAAAAAAATGGAAGTTTTCAAGTTTTGTTGGATATTATTTCCAATATGTTGAAAACTACTCTTCATACAACATATAATTAGTATGAGCCTTAAATACAATATTGACATAGAGAATTTACAGATTCTCAACAACGATTTTCTAGAGGAAAAAATGAGATGGCAAATTTGTTTATTTTTGAAAAGGAAATATATTTTGATCGTGAGCATTGAAAATAATAGCATAAGCAGCAGCGACAAATACAATAACTTACGCGCAGAGTACAATTCCATCTTTAAGACACTCGGAAAAGCATAGATCGGAAGGAAGCGTGAGGCCAGTGCATTCTGAAATCCAATCTCTTAAATCCTGTTCTGTGGCAGGATCATACTTTGATTTCAGCTGAAAAATAGTATCAAGTTTGATTTAAAATGAACTAATAAAATATACAAATAAGCCCAATTTGGTTAGGTGAGCATTTGGTAATCTCAGCGCGTTCAATATCAAGATTGGTGGAACACTTGAAGTTCAAAGTTCAAATTTTAGTTGTGTAATGTTCATGGACAATCAACAAACGCAAATATGATGGTTTGACATTACAACAAACTGGCTGATGATTTCCCCTCAGTGTTTCTGTGCCTGACATCTAAATACACTGCAGCAGTTAGGGTTAACTATACAACAACACACAACACATCCTTTTAGGTTTGGGATGATAATAGTATATCCATATTTCAAACTGTATTTTGAACTTGTTGTGTATAAACAAGGATGAGCAGACCTGTGTGTTTCAGCAGTCTCTGTACCAGATGCACAGAAATTACCCAATATCAGTCTACTTTTGACAGTAGTAATTATCTAGCATAACGAAAATCCAGTTAAGCCTATAACGAGACCCTACCCTCATTTTCACTTCTCTGCTGAGCCCATAGCTAGGTCCTCGTGTTGCCATTTTCAAATTGATCCTTAGTGCACAAAATACTAGAAAGGAATGCCAGTCTCTCTCTCTCTGTTAGCAGTCAGTCACTGAAGCACCTGGGGTACGTGAGCCGCCGGAGTTTCTAGCCGCCGGTTTATTGAAATTAGAATCGATCGGTCCCGGGTTACAGATCTATAAACGTTTATAAATGAACTCCTAATGACCAATCACGCTAAAATTAGCACATATTAGACGTAATACATGAAACAACATTCCATGAAAAAAGTAGGTTGATTGATTCAGGTTAACCCTGAAAAACTCAATTTCGAAACTAGAATACCTATTTCGGGTCGGCCGTAGGGGGGGGGCCCGCGTTGAACAACCCTTAATAACTCGCGAACCAATTGCCGTTCCACTGTATATGACACACCAATGAATGTAGAATTTCATTACAAATCTATACATATAAGCCTCATGTGCACAGAAATCTAACGGGAGCCGTTATCTCCTTTTTAAGTCACCAACAACCTATTTTTTTTTTACTCAACCTTTATAAGCGCTGATTGTACTTTGCCATCTAGCGGTTGGAACTTTTTACTTCACCTAACGGTTATAAATGATGCAACAGTGACATCTACCGGTTGAATTTTTCACTTCACCTAACGCTTAAAAATGAATTCTAATGATCCAATCACGCTATAATTAGCACATATGAGACGTAATACATACACCAACATTCCCTGAAAAAATTGGGTCGATTGATTTAGGTTAACCCCGAAAATATCTATTTCGAAACTAGAATACCTATTTCAGGTCGGCCATAACGAGTAACCCCGCGTTGAACAACCCTCAATAACTCGCGAACCAATTGCCGTTCCACTATATATGACACGCCAATGAATGCAAACTTAATTTCATAGCGAATCCACACATATAAGCCTTATATGCACAACAAACTANGGCATTTTTTTACATCGTATATATGTCAATACTTGAGTAATTTTTATTCAATTAGTCAGTGTGTTGCCAAAATTAATACGAAAATTGCGTAGTGTTGAATATCCGTGTCTGATTGTTCTTTGCATTATGTTAACAGTTCTCTGAAAAACTATTAAGAATGAAAAATACAATAAAAATTGTCAATCCGATATATTTGTTACCCTACCTAATATACTACGCAAGGAATTTCTATGCATGTTTAAACCTCTGTTTGTTTGATTATTCCATTGATCCATTGTCTTAAATTTCCACTAGCAAGATACCAAGAAATTGAGTCAATTTTCAATGTGTCTGTCCATAGCCAAACCGCTTAAAATAGATATCCCAGTCATGAAGGAAATCCAGATGAAGAATTGTCGCGCTGAGTAGCTAGACAGCGATACCGAAACTCACGATCTCGCACAATCTAATAATATAATTTTTAAACAAAGCCCGACCCGGATGTCTTTTGGGACGACAGTAAAGCAGTTGAGCAATGATATTGTTGCCTTAATAGGGTACTTCACGACCGAGCTTGACTGAGTAAACACATACATGAATTGATGCTCATAAGAAAATCTTTTTGTTAACATGACAACACCTATTGGATTTGCGCGATTTATTACCTTCTCAAAAATCAGACAAACATTAGAATATGAAATATAGCGAATAGGGATTCAGTCAGGCGAAGCACCAACAGCATTTTATTATTATAAATTTTCGACGGTATATTGATATATTGAATACATATTTGAGAAAGAAAATTGTTTTCTCTCGAGAATAGCCCACGATATATGACTTCGCTTCCTGTTTTACAATTTTAAATAAGAGTGAAGCTTTATAAAACGCCATGAAAAGGCATGTAATGATGATACAACATATTACATCATTTAAATTTGGCCGAAGGCGAGGTATTATTGAACTGTGAAAATAATCAGTCATTCAAGTGTGCGACGTTAGTGCGTGACGAAGAGTGCTATAACAAGCTACGATCCAACACGCAGTTTAGTCTAATTTTAGGTTTCCAGTCTTTGGTTTACCAAAATACCACTATTCAGTATTTTTTTTGATATTACCAGTTTTTGCTGTGACTCTTGAATAGACCTACTAAAAAAAAGCCATGGCACAGCGCATAGTTTGTTGCAAGAAGACTGATTGCAAAACCTGGACAAAAGAAAATGCTCTGCTGTTAGCAACCATCGCTGGAGTAATATTTGGAGTGGTGCTCGGAATCGCCATGAGAGAAGCTAACTTATCCAAGTTAGATATTGAATATTTTGCGTTCCCTGGAGAAATGCTTCTACGAATGCTAAAGATGATGATTGTTCCGCTCATTGTCTGCAGTCTAATAACAGGTACCTCTCATGTAACATTAAACCTGTCGCATTCGCTGAAGTTCAAATTGTTCGATCAACGTATTCGACGGCTCATATTTTATAGGGGTGGCAAATTTGGATGATAATGCATCAGGAAAATTAGGACTTCGGACAGTGGCGTATTACATGGGAACCACGTTCATAGCAGTTGTTCTCGGAATCATTCTCGTGGTTTCAATTAGACCTGGTGAGCATATAACGGTTGAAAAAAAAATCACAGTTATTGTTAGCAGCAAGTTTTTGTCACTACATAAAAAAAATGTTTGATGATAAGGGGAAGTTGGACAAAAAGAACTCCCAAAAGAGGAAATTAAACTCGAAGTTGAACCAGTTGATGCCATATTGGATTTGATCAGGTGAATTTATTCGTAGTTGAAATTTCTCACAGTGTCCAAATCAACTAATATTAAGACAACTCACAATTCGATTTTTTTTTACTGTTCATACTATTATATTCCAAAAATTTCACCATGTACTGTGAATGAGATATGTGAGACAAAAAAATAATTCAAAAAGAAGATAATATTGTATTGACATACTCAAATTACATTTATTAGTTTGTATACGAACACCCAGAAGCGATTATCCAGTAAGTCGGATGCTAAGCAGAGACTATGTGAATGAATAGCAAAAAGCAATTAAACGTCGTATATGCGCTACGTTCACTTAATTGATTGCTATTTTTGAACTAATTATGTTATAAATGCAAGGCATAATGAACCAGAGGCATTAAAACAAAAAGCCTGTGAAGCAAGCAAAAAAGAAAAACAGAACAAACTGCTCCTTACAATGTATAAACTGATCAAATCAGGTGGATATTGGTTTCAAGATAGCCTTTGTCCTTTGTTACGTTCAAAGAGGTTGTTCGTAACTGAAATCGTTCGTGAATCCAAGACAATAAAAATAAATTCACAGGTAATGCCTATATACAGCCACATCGGTTCTGCATCCAACAACTCCCACCAATCCCTCGAACAAATCAGTGTAAATATTTTACTGTTAGCATTTTAAAAGTTAATTGGTTGGAAAAATCTCTGAATTATTAAATACAAACTCGATAACAATCACTTAATACACAGTACAACTACTTCGTGAGATAGATCACGCGTGACTGAGGCTGAGATGTGTGTTGTTGTTGACAATCACGCGCCAAGCGACGGATTTGCAAACTACCCCATTCACGCAAATTTTATCGGCAAAAGTTCGTATCTAGAGGACTCAGTGTATTGCACTTCTCCCTTGAATATCTTTGCGTGGATGATCGGCTAAACACTGATTTTACTTCTATTAACACTGAAGCCAGTATGTAAAATCAGTATATTAGAATCCCAGTCGGACACAATTATAAGTGTATATAGCTTATCACTACGTTGTCATTTACATTGATTTTATATCTTTAGAAACGCTTTCCCTGACAACATTGTAGAAGCTTGCTTTGAAAAGGTTAGTCGACAAATCAGGCGCTATCGAAAGGAAATGAACCTTGAAAATTGTTTCAGTTTTTTTCTTCTAAACATTGCATTTACCAGATTAAATCTGTTCGTGTTCCAATCAAAAAGATGAAGAACGTTACAATGGGAATTCCATACAATGTTTCCGAAAATTCAACCTCAGCTGCGGCTACAGTAACAGCGACAACGGTGGAGCTGCGCGAAGTAGTTGTAGATTATAGCATTGTAAGTTCGCGTTGTTTGCCACAGCAGGAGCTCGTTTCGCGGAGTAAATAAGCCCTATTGAAAAAAAAACGCCCATAGGCTTATGTATATTTGAGTGGGATCTCCTTTTGAACGCCCGAGTGGCGATTATTTGTTTTTCAATTTTTGAATCAGCAAACATCGGACAAATAGAAAATACAAAACGCACCGCAGTGACTTTACTGTGATAATGTCTGAAATAAAATCACACATGCACAATAAAACCACGATTATTCATCTTTGCGATAATGTTTGACGAAATAGAACAGCCGTGTACATTATATTGTACTCATGCTTGTCTATGCCAAAGGTCTATTGTCACTTATTATTAGGGATAGTCCTAAACTTGCGCACATGTCAGGATCTACATTGTTAATACAATTCGAATTCGAGTTTGTAAGATAATTCATACCGTTGCAAAATTACATGTTTGAAAGGGCTGAGAAATGAAGTAAGTTGAAGTGCTACAAAAATTTCATTGGAGGTGAAAAAATATATTATATCATGCACATTTGCTGTTTGATGTTTGCTGTTTATTTCCCGTTAATAGCCCATAGGCTTTATTTGTAGATAAACTTAGCAATTCCTCATACCCTATTTTGTTTACCGCCCCGGGCTTCACGGGAACCTCCGGGTAAGATCATTTTAATATTCAATCTCTCATTCAATTTATCAGGAGATTGAGAGAAAATCCGGAACCAATATCCTAGGGCTAATTGTATTCTGCTTGGTGTTCGGTATAATTATTGGTAAAATGAAGGAAGGAAAAATTCTGGTCCAATTTTTTGTAGCCTGCAACGAAGCAATCATGAAAATGGTTTACATCATAATATGGTAATAATAATAATATGAATATCTCCTATTTGCGATATTAGAATTAACATCATGTTTATATGTCTATAGGTATTCGCCAATTGGAATAGCTTTCCTTATAGCAAGTAAAATTATGGATATGGACAGACCCGAGATCATACTAGCCCAACTTGGTCTTTATATGGCAACCGTGATATGCGGCCTGTTAATTCACGGATTGATTATTTTACCGCTCACGTATCTAATCATTGTACGAAAAAATCCATTCAAATTCATACTTGGAGCTTTGCAGGTGTGTTTATAATTAGAATGTTATCACATGTGGGTAAGTATAACTGTGACTGCAATCTGATTTTAGGCTTTATTGACGGCTTTAGCAACAGCCTCAAGCTCTGCGACGCTTCCAGTAACAATAAAGTGCTTGGAAACTAATAATAAAGTCGACAGTCGTGTTGTAAGGTATATATAAATTGAATATCTAACAAGTGAACACTCCATAGAGCCCATATTTATAAGTATATCTATGTTTTTTTCCAGACTCGTTCTACCCGTTGGGGCGACAATCAACATGGACGGTACTGCATTATATGAAGCGGTTGCCGCTATCTTTATTGCACAAGCATCTGGAATACCGCTTAATTTCGGACAAATCGTCGTTGTTAGGTGAATATTCTTTCCCGTATGGGAATAAATATAGGTTATTACCATATTTTCTCATCTTTTTTTTATATGCCAGCATTACCGCGACTGCCGCTAGTATCGGCGCAGCTGGCGTTCCACAAGCTGGACTGGTGACACTGCTGATTGTAATGTCTGCTGTGGGATTGCCTGCCGATGGAATTGAACTCATTTTGGCTGTCGACTGGCTACTGTAAGTTGAAGAAGCTATCCTATATGATTGCCCCCTCCCTAATTTGTTATATAAAAAAATCCTATTTTGCAGCGACCGTTTCCGCACGTCTGTGAACGTCCTGGGTGATAGCATCGGATGTGGGGTGGTCGCACACCTATCGAGACATGACCTGAAAAAGCTGGATAGTGATAAAGCAAAATGGGAAAATCAAGATAAACAGGTTACATGACATGTAGTGAATTTGTTCTATTAGTAATAAAGGATTAGTGAAAAGTTACTCATGAATAACTGTTGTATCACAGAAAAATGAAAATGGCGGACAAGATAACATGGTATTCGAAGGGACGGCTATTTAAATGTTGATAATGATCAACCAACACCAATTTTCACATTGGTTTCCGGTTTACCAGCTGTATATAAACAATACTGTAATTTTTCTCAATCAGGTAACGAATATTGCATAATTGTACATCATTTACACATTCTTTATACATGAGCAAACCCATTGGTACAAACTAAAAACATTGATTTGCAAATTCAAGTCTTTTCAGCAGAGTATGTGGTACAGTGAAATCAAGAAATTCATTCTATGAAAAATCTTGATATGAACAGTTACAATATGAGTTTCATATTATATTAGCAAAGAAGCACAGAACTTCAAACCGCTCAATTTATTTTAAATTCCAGGAATAAGTAATAATCAATCTTTGATTATCTTTCGCAATACAAAACGACTTTTCTGTAAACTTATCATTTCGAACTGAGGGGCGCTCGGATTAATGCATACCTCCAACAAGCTTCGAACTCATTTTTTCATGGGCTTACTCTTCTCTGTTCAATTTTAATTATAATAAAAACACCTTAGAGATAATTTGAGCTAATTTTTAACAACGCATATTGTCCTTGAGACAGACAAGAGATAGGTTGAGTTGATATATTTAATGAGGCCATTGTAACACGATATGCAATTCGTGGAAATTATTAGAAAACAAATACTGTACAAGTTATTTTGGAAGATATCAATCTTGTTTGCTTCAGGAGACTGAAAAATGCACAAACGACATTTGAGATCGATTGCATATAAGAATATGAGGACGAACTATTGTCCAACATCACATCAACCAGTCGTGAACAGTAATACCTTTTTATGTTCGTTTAAAATAAGTCAACGTCGCTTGTTTAGGTAGGTTTTACAACATGCGTTACATGTCAAATTCTCTCCATAAGCTAACTTGAACAATCACTAGATAAACAAAGATGGGGAATTTCTCGTCAAATTGTAAACTTTATCATTGTCGTGCATGAAGGCAATAGAATCTATTTTTATTAACCCTTTACTTTCTCCGCGAAGTATATATGATTTGTAGATCATGAATAGGTTTTTGACTGTAGAGGGTTCACTCAATACCAGTTCCTAGAATTTCTCTAATATTGCACAAACATTTCGCTAGTGTATTAGCATAACATTAACGTCATCCATCCGTTATACAGTATCCCGCGAATCAATGTTGTGTTGGGCACAAGCTTGCCTTTGCATGACTTTCTGGGATACACTTCGGGAATCAATCAATATCAATACTTGGGATATTTAGCAATTTTCGAAGGAAAGATACAGCACTAAGAATATTCAGGAATATTGTATTTCTGCTGAAAGGTTGATATTAGATTTTAGGCCCCTTTACACTTTTTAAGAAACAATATCCGATATCGCGAGTGTTCCTCTGAACACGAAAGGACCCAGAACACGTAGTTTCTGCTGATGCAGATTCATTATCGAGAAAGAGATTCACATGACTGTTAGATCAGATTTATCTGAGTTGATATCCTAACAACCAAATTCCGCCTCAACAACCTTGTCCTCAAAGATGTCAAGTTTTATAATTAGAGAACGGTCTACAGTGACTCGCGACGAATGGGAGGTAGAGAAAACGGTAATAACGGTCGTTAAAATATATGGTCTTTAAGTAGGGAGTGCCGTGATTTATGCCTTTAAAAAAGGCTAGAAGCGGTTTTGCAAGAACAGACCTAACAGAACAAACTGCCTATTATGCAAGACTACAAATTCGAGAAATCAACAATTTGTGTTACAAAGATGCTAAAAGAATTGACTCAATGATTCAAATGTTAACTCTGTTAATTTTGCTTATTGTATGATTGCCAAAGGAAGGTAACTGAGAGCAGAATGAACAGATTCGTAAAGAGGCAAGAAAGGGCAAGAAATAATAATCACTTATCATCTAACGAAGAGCATATGCAGTTACCAATAATATATGCGGTGGAATATAAAGGAACTATCTACTACGTGAAAAACGAGGGCCTTACCCATTTACCAACTATTTTTTAATTTTCACAGTTATTCAAAAGTACGTTGATTAAAGAAACGCGAAACATGGGTTGTTGCACGAAAGAATCTTTCAAAGAATGGCTAGTTTTGAATGCTCTACTACTGGCCACTATTGCTGGGGTGGCGATCGGTATAGGTCTGGGTATTGGCATGCGGGAAGCACATTTTTCAAATCTAGATATCACTTATTTCATGTTTCCTGGTGACGTTCTTCTGAGGTTATTGAAAATGATGATATTACCGCTGATCGTTTGCAGTTTAATCACAGGTGTTATTAACGATACACTTCACAATAATTTGTATATCGAATAAACGTTAACGTTTTCATCAAGAAGGGACCTAAGAAAGTAATTATTGAACTAGTGTTTAGAAGATTGCTTAAACAAACCTGTTCTGTACACTATTATTCAGCCGTGTCTACGCTTGATCAAAATGCATCCGGAAAACTGGGCCTTCGAGCAATTATTTACTACATGACAACTACATTCATAGCAGTAATTATTGGAATCGTCCTTGTAACCACAATACAGCCAGGTACTGAGACAACAGATATTAGAAATATGTCAAGAAATGCCGATGAAGTTAAGAGAACACAATAGTTCCGCGACTTGGTAATGGACTTATTGTGATAATTACAGGAAAATCTGGAGAAGAAATAACGCCCAGCGAAGATGACATAGTTGAAGTTACTGCCGTTGACGCCATGCTTGATTTAATAAGGTAAGTCTATGGATATTTTTGAATTTTCTGTCTGTTGTGATGTTCCTTTGAGAAATACATTACTTGGACGTTGAACACGATAGCTATATCGGTAAAGCGCGATATAACCTATGCTAATAGAGGAATTACAGAATAAACACTGACAAGCCTGGTTGTTTTTAAATGAGTTTAATGAATACTTTGCCTAGCATAACTTTTACGATGTTTACTGACTACGAATTCATTTAACATTATCCTGTCAAATGAAAAGAAATCTAACAACAGTTTATTTTATTACAGAAACCTCTTTCCCGAAAACATTGTGCAGGCCTGCTTTCAACAGGTTAGAACTTAACGGAATACATATCAACTTTGCTTATAAAGTTCATAGCTTAAAGTAGATGAACTTAAATGTATTTTCAGTACCAAACACACAGAGAACCAATTTACGGAAATGTTTCTGAGGCTGTGATAGAAAATTCTTCTTTTCCGACCGTAACAGAAGCAACTACAGACGCTCCAGTGACGGTTATGGTTGAAGAAATTGTGGACTATAGTATAGTAACTAAATATGATTTCCTGGGGATTCTGAAGTATATGTTATCTACGTTTTTTTTTATCGTAGTCCATGTATATATATTTTTAGGTTGGAGAGTACAAACTTGGTGTTAACGTACTTGGCTTGATAACCTTCTGCATTACATTTGGTATTATCATTGGCAAAATGGGAGAAGACGGAAGGATGCTAGCTAGATACTTTTCTGCTTGCAATGAGGCAGTGATGAAAATGATCAAGATTGTAATATGGTATAATATCCCCAACTTCGAAAACTGAATAATTTGTGAACATTCAGCATTTCATGACTAAACGTTGTAACAGGTATTCACCTATTGGCATCGTATTTCTTATTGCCGGTGAGATTATGAAGATGGAGGACCCTGAAACAGTCCTACAGCAGCTCGGTCTATACATGGTTACGGTTATATCTGGTCTGGCCATACATGGTCTCATAGTTTTGCCTCTGATCTATCTGATCATAGTTAGGCGAAATCCATTTAAATACATTGGTGGTGTATCCCAGGTAAGAATCCAATACACAGTATGAATGAATTTTATCGGGTCATGAATTGAATCTCAAGAACTCCTGTTATTGTGATACTCGTGAGAGGGCGTTTTAATACATTATGAATTCGACGTGACATTATACAGGCTCTCATGACCGCGTTGGCCACATCTTCTAGTTCAGCTACACTTCCAGTCACCACAAATAACCTCGAAACTATAAACAAGGTCGACAAAAGAATAACAAGGTTTATTTCCAAAAATCTATTGGATAGCGCACCGTGAAAAAAAACAACTTTACCGACATATTATTTAATACCAAGGTTTGTTCTTCCAATCGGAGCTACTATTAATATGGACGGTACGGCTTTGTACGAAGCGGTAGCTGCTATTTTTATCGCGCAAGTAAACGGCCTAACACTGAATTTCGGACAAATTATAACCATCAGGTACATAGTCTATAGCAGTACAGCAGTGGAATAAATTGTAAACCAATGGAGACTCGACCATACCCAAAACCAAAGCCTGTACCGTAAACTACCTTTAAGTCGGGTCATTAGATATATGTGTTGATCACTTATTTGCAGAAGATGCTAGGAACAGGCAAATTGATTGAATGTACTATTTTATATTTTAACACAATTCATACTCAGTTTGACAGCTACGTTTGCAAGTATCGGCGCTGCTGGCGTTCCTCAAGCTGGTCTGATCACTTTAGTGATCGTGCTATCTGCGGTCGGACTTCCTGCTGATGATATCACTCTCATCTTAGCTGTGGACTGGCTTTTGTAAGTAACGACTGAAGAATTCATTTTTTGCTTTCACGTAATATTATTGCACATCATTTTTGAGGTAAAATAGGTGAAATTATGTTATATCCTCAAGGTTGACTGTATAGTATATCCTGAAGTTAGCATTTTAATATAGAGATCGTATAAGAACTATGGTCAACGTTCTGGGAGATTCTATAGGAGCTGGAGTTGTACAGCAATTATCACGCAAAGATCTTGAGAGGCTGGATGCCAAAGCCGATACAAAACATCTTCACAAGTATTACGAAAACACAGACTCTACTGTCTCAGAAACGTCATCAGACGAGGCAAGTTCACCAGGCACTTCATATTTATATTCCAGCATCTAAAGTTAGGTAATTTTGAATAAAAATTTTAATCACACAATTTACATCTTATTTTAGGTAAACGAAAAAGCATTGAAGCATCAATTAGCAACACCTGATTACGACGATTATCAAAAACAACGCTCTGCATTCAACGGAGATGCAAACGTAAGTTGGACGTTTTTATGGAAAACAGAGTTGAGCGTACGTGTAAGTTATAATTACATAGAGGACATTTAATTACAGCCCGTTACAAATAACAGCAGCTTTATTAACAACAACAGCGAAATTTCGACCAGTCTCTGAAATGAAATCTGTGAACCTTTGTATGAATTACTTCTGAAGTTCCATCTATGCGCTTTTCATTCTCATTTTAGTTGTAACTTTGTGATTATTATCGTGAAATTAATTTAAAAACTACCTTGTATTTATTGTAAAGGTATTACCTCATATCATACGCATCGTACAATCAAATGTAAAAATTGGAAAAATATCCATCGAAATGATAGCTTCAATAACAACGCTGTTTGTATACATGTTTCCGAGTCTAATACTTAATCAATACAACTATAGATTGAATACAGGTACTACTCACTTAACGACCATATTCTGTTCCAACGACCTGTTCTGAGAGTATAAAAATTACAAGAAATAAAATGAGTACAGTTGGCTCATCAATCTCTATACTTGGTCGAGAAATGATTCAGCGCATAAAAAAATGCTAATATTGAAACTGACTCACCAAGCATAGCATAACTTTGCCTGGTCTATTCTAAAACTTGTACAGTATGCGGAAGTTTAGAACTAGCAAAATACACCCTCAATATAACATAACTAACTCGATCTGGAAATATAAACTAACCTATTTATGTCCAGATGTATCCATACCGTTATACCAGCTATATTGAATCCTTTCTGTGTTGCTACTGTAGCACACATCAATAACGCAGCCATACTTCTAATGTCTGTTTATCAAACAACAGGATACGAAAGCAAAATAGTAGTCTACGTACTGTACGATGACATATTTTTATTGCCTGTTCAACTGATTTTGGTCACAGAAGAAGGGTGATGAGTTCAAATCAAACTGATCATCGTATTCAAGCGCAGATAACAGAGGTAATTATAAGGCGAGACTGATTTATAATTTGTTATTGTGTCGTGTTGTACAGTGGTGCCCCGTACTTCGCAAGACTCTGACTTCGTACACGTTTTTGTTCAACACCAGCTCGTCTCGATACTTCATTAGCAGTGAAAATAAACATCAAGGCTTACAATGCTGTAAGTTTGACGACAGTAGGTTTGTGATTTATTGCGGTAGTAATTAAAATAGTGACTTTGTTAACACCAGCACAATTTATAGGGTCTGGGAACTGATTAATTCACTTTCCATATTATCTAATGGAGATAATCGATTCGGACTTCGAACAATTCAGAGTTTCAACGACCTTCTGTCACGGATTCAGTACGAAGTACGAGGCACCACTGTACTTTGATGCCATGTTCTAAGTTTGCCACAACTCCTAAATTAAATTTCTAATCATATTTAAAACATTGTTATACGAGTATAGCATGTATATAATGAATATATATGAATTAACACAATTCTAACATACCAACTGTTGCATCTTTGTAACCGATACTGATTTATAGTTTTGAAGGATAATTATAAGCACTTTTAACAATGTCGACCCAAATAGGATCCTCTGGAGGAAATAAAAATATCCAGACATATGATAAATCCTCATTGTCAATATTCGACTCAGTACCGGTTGGATTAGCACGTATTTGTGCCACCTCGATGAATCCAGCTTTCCTACAAAAATTCCTTGTACGAGCGTGGTCACATTCACAAAGAGCTAAAGGTGGCTTTGGATTTGGGATGTTGGATAATTTTTTCTTACGATATATTTCGTCATGGATCATTTTTACTCCGTTATACACGAACTGGGTGCCTATACCATACCCTCTATACCCATCATCAATCACATGGAACACTCCCGGCATCATAGTAGTGTCCAAAGACTTGGCTATTTCCAGTTGCTTCAGGAAAATGTTTTCATACTGCCACTCTTCTCGCCTACAAAGAAAAAAAGCCACGCATTTGGTTCAGCAGTTGGCAATCCAACATTTTGTCAAACAATAAAATTATCACATGCGCTGTTTTAATTCCGTCTCACTTTTTATCTCTACGCCACCCTTCTTCATCTATATCCTTCATGCTCTGCACTTTGCTATCATCTTTTTCATCCCAATCCACGGTAACTGTCAGTCCGCCTATTATTTTTCCCTCTTTGTCATCATCGAATTCGGCAATTTTAATCAGGACTAGATAACCGCGACCGTCCTTCAAACCAGCGTCATACAAATACTCGATGTTCTTTTCTAGAAACCGTCGCCTTTTTTCCGGGTCCGGATGCGTGAACTTGTAGTATACATCGTTTTGAAAACCTCTTTTATATACTTCAAAGATAGTTGCCCAATCGCTTTCCTTTCCAGTTGACAGTTCAAGCCAGATCCTGCAAATTGAGTCGCAAATACAAACATCAATAAGGATTGTATAGGGAAAAAGGAGCAAGTTACCTAGCACTGCCTCTGTGACTTAAATCTATCTCCATGCTATCGGTTAAATGATGTAATACGCAAGAAACTTTAGAAAAAATAAGCTAGAATCCCCTAGAGTGCAAAGTTTTAAATATATGCATTTGAATTACTATAGAAATATAGGATGCAGAAACTAAAATGTAACAATCGACAACCCTGGTAGTTTCGCCCTAATAGATTTGTTATTACATTGCAAGCGGGATTTGTGTTCACAAGCATGATGTGTGTGTATACCATCTTTCAGTACAAATAAACCTTCGCACACAACCACACGTGATCAGTAAAACAATAACTTTCAAAAGATGCAGAGATTGCTTGTTATCAACATTTATTTGTACAGTAAGTGAGTTATTGAATGATAGCCAACATTTTTTGACAGACAACAAGGAAATATCTTCCAAATGTCTATTTTACATAGCTCGTTGGTTTTTAAATCTGAGTTTCCAAGAGAGCACTAGAGACTGCTTTAGGAGAACTTTTTTTTAACAACAAGCAAGCACGAATTTGCAACATTATATAAGTATATCTCCAAACGAAATTTCATTTTTAAGGAAAGAATAAGACTGCCACCTCACACAGAGTCATTTTCCTAATTTGTTCTTTCCAATCGTCATCACTCCATTGTTTCCGACTTGCAAAAAACAGACAGCTAGTCGTTGCTACTCGTTGGTATTTTCTGGAACCTACCTACCTGCCTATTCAGTCCTATATGCTGTATCTTTTCTGTACTCTTGCTGTAGCTTTAATGAGATGATAAATATTCGAGAGTTTGATCTTTTTGAGCGTATAAATCATTTGATAATTTGATAGTTCACAAAAGATAATTCAAAGTTTTGCGGAGTAGTTAAACTCTCGTCTAATGATATTAATCCAACTGTGATCCTTAGGTGGAAAAATAAAAACCCACATGTGAGATATCTCCTCATTGCCTTCATTCATGTCAGCCCGACGATAACTCAGTTGCGCTACTTCAATGAAACCGGCCTTCCTGCAAAAATTTCTCGATCGGGCATGATCACACATGCAGCAGTCCAACGCAGGTTTCGGATTCGGTTCACCTGACATTATTCTTCGACGATAGAATTCTTCGCGAAGAATCTTGACTCCGTCATACATTACTTCAGTACCAATACCATGACCGCTATAGTTTTCATCGATCGCGTGAAATATTCCCGATAGATAACTTGTTCCTAAGGAGTTAGCCAACTTCAGCATTTTCACATGAACATTTTCGAATTCCCATTCATCTCTCCTAGATAAAAGAGGGGCATTTTTTATTTAATTCAGTCACTAAATAATGCTTTCGTTCAATTTAGGTTGTTTTGTTAAAGAACAAAATGTGTCTTTACCTTACATGCCTCTTCCAGCCCTCTTCGTCAATAGCTTTGATATCATCAATTGACTCCTCCTCGTCAAACGAGGAAGTTGTAACAGCCAAGCCACCAATTATCTTACCTTCCTCGTCGTCTTTTGATGTAGCGATTTTGATAAACGCAAGCATTCCCGATTTTTTTAAGTTGGCTTCGTATAAGTAATCGAAGTATTTTCTCAGGAACAACTGGCGTTTGAGCTGATCAGGATGAGTGTAGCGATAGAATGGATCTTTCTGGAAGGCTCGTATAGCTATTGACAATACTACACGCCAGTCGCTCTCCTTTCCCGAGGATAATTCAACCCATATCCTTGAGAATGAACAGAAAGCTAGGTTTTTATAGTTATCCAAACAACAACATATTCTAGCAGTTTTTAGGTCCGAAATTAATACCTGCGATCTGAATTTTCCTTTGAATTAGGTTTCATTTCAATATTAAACTCTTCAAATACTCCTTTTGCAACCGGCGATGGTGCAAGTAGTGTTTCGTAATCACTTAAACATTCACGTTAAACATTACTGAATTAATGAGGGCAGTGGGGTAACGGTGACAGAGAACTGTTTGAACAAGATGCTCTGGAGATTGACGTAATACTGAATAATGTTTCACAGTCAGTAAAGTTACAAGCAAAATACTATGTGTAAATAGGAAGGGTGCTGTTCTAAAACTAAGTCCCGTGTTCCATTCATCAAATATTTCAGCTATGCATATTTTAATAATGTGAAAGAATTCCGTGATTGCAATATTGATATATCGTTCTGTTTACAGTAAGCAACGGTCAATAACCACATTTAGTGGACTGTAGTTAATTTCTGGTGCTTCGTAAATATAAGTAAATGAACAACTTGTAGGAAAAATCAATATTATCCCTGTAGTCGAAAATCACAACGAGAAACGAATGTTAGAATTACCAAAATAAATCGTTGCCGTGTCACAAGCTGACGAATTACTACATTTGATATTAGACAACAAAGGACAATTTGAACGAATGGTTGGGGTCGCGGGGGTTTGTTAAATTCTTTTTTGAACTACAGAAAGGCGGTATGATGATATTAGGCTCTCATATATGCATTTATTAAAAAATATTTATGAAAACGTTCGTACAAAATCAAGTACTAATATTCATTTTTAGCAAAACCAAGTTGTGAATAAGTGACAATGTAAAAAGTGTTACGATTCACCCTTCGGATAGGGAATGTAAAGATTTTCTGTTATAGTTATTTTAGCGCTTTGGAGGTAAATCTAGCGGCGTGCGGAGTAAAACAGAGTCGTTGCTTTCGAATTATGACATCATTAAACCTATGTGACACATGGTGCGCTAGCGAGTCATGAAGTTGTTGGTAAGTTTTTCTTCCATATCAAAGTCGGCTGTTTGAATTGGAAACATTCATATTAGACAGATATTAAGATTCTGTTGGACGTCAGAATATGCTTAGAAACATTCCATAGTCTGACAATTTTAGAATAGCTCTTTCACTTTAGAACTGCTTATATAATACACTAGTAGTACGCCGTATTCTTTTTCAGGAGTATATTGTATCCTGTAAGTAGAAATTCAATGTGTTTTATGGAATATACGTGCGTTTCTGTGTACAGGAACGGACAAAGCAAAGGTTGAAATGCTTCTGATCAAACAAAATACAATTATATCAAAGTTACAACGCTATGTAATCTTCAATATATATAGACAGTCTGTCTACTCGATGCACTCGATGCACTCGATTCGCGCACTAGGTGAGAGTGAACTCCAATGGTTGATGAAGGTGGTTTCGAGCCAACAATACCATTGACCAGATTATTTTACGAATACAAATTAATTTTTATAGTGTCCGAGTCCGAGTTTTGGTGGGCAAAATTGATGGAAAACTCCTAATAGCAACTTGCTCACTTACTTATATTCCAACATTCGTGCAAATTGAATTCAATAATTCTTTTTTAGATAAATTAATCATTATTGAACAGCAGACGGACCACACGAATCGAATCTTTCACTTAATTCGCTAATAGATTGCAAAAAATACCGGAACCCTAATTTTTCATCGTTTATCATTATTAAGTTGTCAGAGTAAGTCGGATGTCGAACCAATTTATCTA